>CANYBF010017220.1:0-16173 GCA_948192965.1 Dalechampia spathulata | reverse complement strand
TCTTTTTGGTGTCTGTGTAGCTATTGTATAGTTTGTATGGCAGTAGTACTGTCTTTGTATAGCTTTTGGTGGTTTTACTGTACGCACGCACTTATTGTATAACGGGTTTTATATTAATGAAATATGGTTTGCCCGTCATGTTTAATAACTTATGTATGCGTGTATGTATGAATAGATCCCGGGTATTGCATGAACATCACGTATTTCTGCAGCACAACCACCATTAGGCTAGAGCGTGTCCCCATACGACGTCCGTACGATGTATCCCTGACGTCACAGGTATTGGTTCTCTTAGAGGGTCACTGTCTGTGTCGTGGGAGCATGTCTGCCTGGGTATGGGCTGGGTGTGGCATTGCTTATATTTAATATGATATATTTAAAAACATTTAAAGCAACTCTTCATATTATATATTTATTCTCTTAATAAAAATCTACTATTGATTATAGTTTCATTATAATTATTTTATTTACCTATATTTAATATGATATATTTAAAAACATTTAGTGCAACTTTTCATCTTATATATTCATTAAAACATAATACATATTTGAACTTTTTATTTTCTTATATTGAATTGTATTTAATATGATCTATTAAATAATAATTACACTTTATAAAATTATAGAATTTAATTAGTATTGAAATTTTGTATGTTAATTATTTACTTATTTTATTCTACCTTTTATAAGGTAGTAAAAAACCAAAATACCTTTAAAACAATTTGGTTACATCTTTATTTTCAAGGTTTGCATATATCTTGCTAGCACTGCTTGTGTAAAATGTCATATCTTCTATAATATATTTAAATTAAATTAGATTAATAATTTGTGTTTAATATATTTTTTCATGTATTTTTTTATAAGTTAAATAAACTAAAAAAATCTTTGAAATTTTTTATTATTGTAGGAGTTACTATGATAATAAAAGGGTCATCATTACTTTTCAATAAATGCATATCAAACTTCTCTCCAATATCATCCCAAATCATGATTTTAGAAGAAATCATACTATAAATTTATTAAAGATAATTAATATTAATATAAATATAAAAGTGATGCAAATATTATTAAGATTTATAAATATTAAGTTATGAATATCTAAATACTTGCTAAGGGTCAGTATTTCAATCTCTCTTTTTTCCATTCCAATAATTTCTAAATGTTCAATTTTTGAAATGCATCTAATAACATCTGCACCTAAAAAAAATTATAATATTAAAAATTATAATATTTTAAAAAAACTATAGAAGTAAACCAAAAGAAATATATAAATGTTTAAAACTGAGATAATTTAAAATTAAATAATATATGTACTTGATAAAATTTAAGTATCATTGATGTAAGCTTGTATCAAATCAAGGATAATGAATTCAAATCCGTTTCTTGTAATTTTCGATACTCCTACAAGTCTTTGTAAAATAGCAGAAGATAAGAATATTATTTTTAATTTACTTGACAATGATTAATAGTACCTCAAATGCAAAACCTTGATATTTTATATGATAAATAAACAACCTTTAGTCAATATGGACTTGTATTTTATCATATGAGTCTTGAAAATAGTAACATGCATAAGATTTTTCTATACAACATCAATAAAATACTATTAATTTTAAAATAATCATAGAATAAAAATAGTTATATAAAAAGTTCTTTATACATTACCTTCTCATCAATAAGAATCAACTTCAAACTAATTAGTTCATAATTATTTTTTGTATTAAGAGCTTCCCACATTCTACATACTCGCACCCTAATACTTCAATCATCTTGATTGATATTAAGATTTGAAAGTAAATAATATATCATATATATTTGACTAAATCTTTAATGGATTGAAATGTAATGAAAAAGGAATAAACAATTTTCATTATGCATATATATGTATATATAAACATAAACATAAACATAAGAGGAACATGAAATGTCATAATTTAATATCCAAATATTTAAAGATATTAACTTAGAAGATTAAAGATCTTCACTAAATGGAAAAATGGAATATAAAAGGGCATCAAATATAATTCTATCATATATAGGATAAGATATAGATGAGGAATGAAACATAAACATCAGAGGAACATCAAATGTCATAATTTAATAAGTAATTCATCGATAACATTTATTAAATAATATGAAAAGGTTTATAGAAAATAAATGAATGAAAAATTAAAAAAAGAGATTTGGAGGATTAATACACTAAAACTCAAAATTATAGAAGTAGACTAAGAGGAATATGTAAATGTTTAAAATTGAGATAATTTTAAATTAAATAATACATGTACATAATAAAACTCGATTATTATTAATGCGGGCCTATACTAAATCAGAGGTAATGAATTCAAATTTGTTTTTTTACAATTTTCAATACTCCTTCGAGTTTTTGTAAAACAAACCTTGACAATGGTTGATAGTGCCTTGAACTTTGATCACTTGACAATGGTTGATAGTACAACATTGACATTTTTTATGATAAACAAACAACCTTAAGCTAACATTTGTTTGTACTTTATCACATGAGTCTTGCGAATCGTAGCATGCATCAGATTTTCTGATATAACATCAATGAAATACTATTATTTTTAAAAAATTATGGAATGAAAATAGTTATACAAAAAATTCTTTACACATTACCTTATCATCAATAAGGATCAACTCCAAACTAATCAATTCATCATTATTTTTTGTATTAAAAGCTTCTCATATTCTACATACTTTCATCCTAATACTTCAATCATTTTTATTGATATTAAGATCTAAAAGTAAAGATATATAATATATATTGAGTAAATCTTCAATATATTAAAATGTAATGAAAAAGGAATAGACAATTTCCATTATGCTCTTATATATCTTTGGAAAACATAAATATAAAAGGAACATGAAAGGCCATTATTTAATATTTAAGTAATTAAAGAAATTAACTATAGAAGATGAAATGTCATCATTAAATAGAAAACGGAATATAAAAGGGTATAAAATACAATTCTAGCATATATATGATAACATATAGAGGATGAATAAAACATAAACATTAGAGGAATATCAAAAATCATAATTTAATAAAAAATTAATTGACAACATTTATTAAAGAACATGAAAAGTTTATAGAAAATAAATTAATGAAAAATCAAAATAAGAATGTAAAGAAACATTAAAGGAATATCAAACGTCATAATTCATGAAAAATTAATTGATAATATTTATTAAAGAACATGAAAGGTTTACAGAAAATAAATTAATGAAAAATCAAAATAGAGATATAGAGGACTACCCAAAACTAATAGCCAAAATCATATATTTTCTATAATATATCACATAACCAAGAAATACTCCTAAAATATGTCATGTAAGCATCCAACATCGAGACTTGTATATATATATATATCCAAATTGGGTTGAAAGCCCAATTTGGATAGATTTTCACCTTTATACGTGTGAGTAACTGTAGATACAAATGTCGTAAATTCCTGGAATCTTAATGTCAGACCAATTTTAACCATTTTTCTTTACATGATTATCTCCATTTTACTTCCACTTCCCTTCTTTTTCTCCCAAAATTCTCAAGTTATATTCTTATTTTCAACATTCACATCATGTTATTTTTCCTATAAATTATATGCATCATTTTAAAGTAAACATATCAAACACAACACACTCTCTTTTCTACTTCAACACACTCTCTTTTCTACTTCTTGAATCAACCATTATAACTTCAATCAACATATCAAACATAACATCAAGGATATAAGGTTGATTGAAGTTATAATGGTGCCAATGAAATTGATAAGATAAAAGAGTTTGACATGTTAACATGAATAAGGAGTTGGCTATGGTTGGACCGACGGCGGCAACTTGTAACAACCAGAATTTTAAAAAAAAAACTCAATTCCATACCTCACATGTACAGACATGTACAGTAAGGATGTATATTGAGGGTCCAATAGGACGTTTTCAAAGATTGAGTTATATAATAGACGTTTTAAGATGTCGTGCAATGTGTGTGTGTATATATATATATATATATATATATAATAAAGTTGAAAGTTTGCAGATGATAGCATATGAGCTCAAAGGTGAAAGCAGCTGGCTGTGGGTATAGCTAGTCTTATTTATGGAAGATGCTTTACAACCTTTAGTTCTAAATGTCATTTTCATTTAATGGATCCAAAGAAATCAAACAGTGTTTTAATGAATCAGGCAGTTTACAGACTCACATTTGCTTACTGAAAAGGCTAAATAATTTTAACCACTTATCAGTATCAAACAAAAGGTTCCACCTAATGCACTACTCCCAACCTAACCAAACTATCACATTTTCATCAAACGAATTCCCCACACAATCTTTCAGATTATGAAACTTGACCAATGCTAAGATTTGTTTGCATTTAAACCCATTTTAAAATTTTGCTGAACCTGAAAGAAAAACAAACAATACAATTATCTGCTTGTCTTGTTGCATGTGTCGTTTTCATTATACCAAAGAAACAAAGAAAGACAATACATGATATTCTTGACACATCCTTCACATATAAATATTGCAGATTGTGCTGTCACCATGGATCCAATATCTTATTAAACTAGGGTGAGGCGTGAGCCATGCCGCGCCGCCTTTATGTATATACATATACAACTCCCACTAGACTGCCTCGCCGTTGCTTCCATTCCACCGTTGATATATGCCTTCCTTTCTATCTTTCATACACGCATGGCTTTGAAAATATATTACACTTTCATTTGGAATTTTCCAATTTTTGAAGTAAAATAACAAATTGTTAATCTTATATTCAATTAAATTTTGATATTATAATAAATTAATTTGATAATAAATATTCAAATTAACTCATTCTTCAATTCAATTCATGATTTCAAGTTAACAAGAGTTACATAATATGTATTGTAAGTTAATATTGATTATTGGATTTATTATATATATCATTTTTATAATTATTTTTTAATATTTTTAATTCTACTAAAATATTATTATTATATATATCATTTTAAATTTTATCATAATACATCATCAAAATATAATAAAATTATATTGAAACACATAATTCTATTTCTATTATTGTACATATCATTTAAAATTATATTATAAGATATAATTTTAACTATCATAAAAATTATATTATTATACATATCATTTAAAATTTTAAAATTAATAAATCATGAAATTTTAATTGATATAATCATATATTTAAATTTAATTTACCAATAGTTCTAAAATTTTAATTGAAATATTTTATGTCATTGATTCTTTATTGTTTCTTTATATTAATTTAAAATTTTAAAATCATCATAAAATAAATTATAAAATGTAATAATTTTAATATTGTTATATTTTTAAAACAATTTCATCAACTAAAATTATTAAAAAATTCATAGCATGTCCCACACTTTTTCATGATCTATTTTGTTGAACTTTTATATCAGTTTGAAAATGTTAAAGTCAAATATTAATAATATGAAATATTTCTAAAATTATTAAATAATAAAAATAATTAATATTTATACGTGATTTTGAATAGAACTCTTATATAAAATTAGTTGTTATAAAAATTAGATAATAAAAATTAATTTTAATAAACTAAAATATTACATAATAAAAATACTTAGTATTTATATTTGATTTTGAATATAATTTTTATATAAAATTAGTTGTTATAAAAATTAGATAATGAAAATTAATTTTAACAAATCAAATTATTAGATAATAAAAATAATTAGTATTTATATTTAGTTTTGAATATAATTTTTAGATAATCATATATTTAAATTTAATTGATTAATAGTTCTAAAATTTTATATAGTTGATTTTTTATTATTTATTTATATCAATTTAAAAATTTTAAGGATATTTCAAAATAGATTGTAAAATGTAATCATTTTAATATTATTATTTTTTAATAAAAAATAAATTTTTATCGATTATAATTAATGAAAACTTACTGAAATCCTAAAAGATAACACAGAGGTTGTGGTGGTTCAGCACACAAATTACCTATGTCCACTCTTTTGAGTAACAACTTAGAATTCCACTAAATTCTTTCATAATTAGAAAGATAGATTCCTCAATCAAAAATCCAAATCATAGTGTTTTCAAGGCTTATACTAAAACTTTTACAATAGAGATTAATCTCATAAGATTTTACTTTCAATTACAACAATAAAACCCAATCAATAGCTTTCATTAACCCAATACAAAGAAATCAAGATATGATAATAAATAAAGCTTAAGAGAGCAAAAGTGATTATAGAGAGATAAAAGTTTAATAACACAAATAATTAAGTTACTTACTTGAAGAAGTGAATTCACAACATTAAATATGTTTATCTCATAACAAAAGTCTGTTACTCTAAGCATTTAATGCAAATAGTTCTATTGAAACGTTTTTAATCAAGATAAAAAAGTTTCTGCTTAGAGTTGTGTACTGCTATACGCCTAAGTGGTATGCTCATTTGGCTCTTAAAATCAATGATTGTGGTACAGTTGTATAGAATAATTGGTACGCCCATACCAAACCTTCCACTAAAAATAGGAGTGAGCAAAATGGAGTATAAACTGATGAACCAAACTGATTTAATCATTTCGGTTCAGCTTTATAATGCTCGGTTTGGTTTTGATTTTTTAGAATGAAAAAGTGTAAATTTTGGTTTGGTTCGGTTATTGATTCATTAAAAATTGAAATAATCGAACCGACTGATTTATATTATACTAATTATTTTTTAAAGTTTTTATAGACCAATTTTTTAAACGGTGCGTTTTGATTTTGAACCCTTCAATTTTGTAAAACCTAATAACCTTAACCCATACCAAGATAAAAGAAGCCCCAATTTCCCCAACCCTAAATTCCTTCTTCCTTCTTTCCTTAAAAATCAATCCACCACTATTGCTTGCTTTGTTTCCAACCGAGATTGCTAGAGGAAGGCCAAGCTTGGGCAGTTTCTGGAGTTTTTCTGTCAATGCTTTTTCTTTCGATGATTTTCTTTTTGTCGATTTTTATTGATGCTTTTTCTTTTGGTGATTTTCTTTCTGTCGATTTCTTTCTGTCGATTTTTGTCTATGATTTTCTTTTTATCGATGATTTTCTTTTGGTGTTTTTTCTATTCTGGAAGAAAATTTTTGATGTTTCTGGTTATAGTTGTAAAGATCTCTTACATTTAGTTTTTCAAATTGTAGTTTGCGACAGTTACTGTTTCCTGGAATGGCCAGCGCCATCGCCATGCTCCAGTAGATAGTCCGTTCCCCTCCCCAAGAGGAACTACCTTGAACTTTTTTTTTCTTTTTGTAATATGCTTTTCTTGCATTTGAAAGGAGAAATTCTTTCTACTAGGTATGAAATTCTTTAGTCGGAATATGTTATATGGTAATATGTTTTACATGTAGAGGGATTATCATTCATAAAATATTGTTGTTATGCAATTTCTAGGGAGGAGTAATGGATTTCAAGTAGCATTCTGTTTGTATTCGTATCACATTTCTTCAGGCTCAGTGTTGTAATTTATGCACTTAGATTAGGATGAGAACTTAGATCTATGCAAGTCTTATAAATCTACTTTCTGAAGACTGGTCTATATATTTCATGAAGTAGTGATTTATTAGAAATCTATGAAGAAAATTCTTGATTAGAATCCAAACTAGTATAATGTAGTATATTTTTCTAAATAGGTTACCTTTGAATTCATAATCATCACCGCTTGATAGTCCCAAAACAAGCTTGTACTTTATTTCCATACTAAATTTTATGCATCTTAATAATTGTGTATAGGGCTTGTATAAAATATAATTTAATATTAATTAATACTTAATGAATTTTGTCCATTTTATGTTTATACTTAATACTTAGAAAAATATACTTAATAAGCATTTTAATATTAATTAATACTTAATAAACATAAACATATGTTTTAGCATGTCTTAACTTTACTACTTTGTTAATGCTTTGGTATGTCTTAATAGTAGCTAAAAATTATATGTTATTAAAGCTTGTATTGCATATGACATGATGATATTTTGATGACATGCTTTGGTATGCTTTGGAATATTATTGATTGGAAGTTATACATAATTACATGATTATGTTGATTGGAATACATGAGAATTACATTTTTATTAACTTAATATTATACATGATTATTTCAGATGTCTTAATCATAAGAAGATGAAATAAACATTGGAAGTAATAATGAATTTGGTTCTGCTGCTAACACTCAATAACCTACTTCAACCGAACCATCTAGCACAACAGATGCTCGATCAAAGAAAACGAGAAAAGCAATGGAATCAAGGTCAAATGTGTAGGATCACTTTGAAAGAATCTGAGATGAAGAAGGTGTGGTGATTAAAGCTAAATGTCTATTTGCTTGTCACTCAAAAAGGAATGGCACATCTTCACTTAAAAGTCACATGCATGCTTGTTTGAAAAATCCTCATTCCATATAAACACGATAAGCTCTTCTAAATTTACAACCTAAAGGGGAAAATGATGATAACATGGCTACTCTTACTAGTTCGACATTTGATCAAGATGTTATTAGAGAATCACTTGCCTTCATGATAGTTGTTGATGAGCTTCCATTTCAATTTGTGGAAGGTGAGGGGTTTAAAAGATTTGTGGCTACTTCATGTCCTAGGTTTAAAATACCTTCTCATTGGACTATTTCACGTGATTGTTTTCAGTTGTATTTGAATGAGAAGTCAAGGTTGAAATCTTTCTTAAGAAAAAATTCCTAACGGGTTAGTCTTACAACTGATACATGGACTTCATTGAAAAGAATTAATTACATGTGTATTATTGCACACTTCATTGATGATGAATGGAATTTGCATAAGAAAATTATAAACTTTTGTCCAGTCTCTAACCATAGATGTGAATATATAGCTAAGAGTATAGAAGCTCGTTTACTTGAATGGGGTTTGAGCAACATATTTACTATTACAGTAGATAATGCTAGTTCAAATAATACAACCATTGGGTTTTTAAAAAAGATGTTAAATTTTGGGGGCTTCTATTGCTAGCTGTAAATACCTGCATATGAGATGTGTTGCACGTGTAATTAATTTGGTGGTTTCAGATGGATTAAAAGACATGAATGCTTCAATCAAACGGATGAGAAATGTAGTTAGATACATTAAGAATTCTTTTAGAATCAAAAAATTCAAAATGTGTGCTGAATGGGAAGGGATAGAGAGTAAGAGTTCATTATCTTTAGATGTACCAACTAGATGGAATTCCACTTATTTAATGTTACAAACAGTTATAAAGTTTGAAAAAGCATTTGAGAGATATGAAGAGCAAGAATCCAATTTCATTGTTGATTTAGGATAGGATGGGGTACCAACTTCTTTTGATTGGTGTTGTGCAAGGAAGATGGCTAATTTGCTAGAGCATTTCTATGATCTCACTTTACATATTTTTGGTACTTTATATGTTACTACAAATACTTTTTTCAATGAAATTAGTGATTTATATTGTATTTTGAATGAATGGAAAGCAAGTGATGATTTACAAGTGAAATGTTAGGGTGATGCAATGAAGCTGAAATTTGATAAGTATTGGGGGGATCCAGATAGAATGAATAAACTTATATTTTTTGGTAATGTTCTTAATCCTCGTGATAAATTTGATTATATGAAGTATGCATTTAAGGAGATGTATGATGTTGAAAAAGGTGAATAACTATTTAAAGAGGAGAAATTTGAAGTTTATGAGTTATTTAATGCCTACAAGCAAATGTATCAATCTGATAATGAGATTGTGTCAAGTTCCTCTCTTAATTGTTCAAGTGTTATGGATAGTGGTGATGGGTTTAGTAAGAAACCAACATCTTTCTTAAAATCAAGATTTAAAAGGCAAAAGTTGGAATTAGAAGGTGGTTTAAGCAAAAAATCAAAACTAGACTTGTATCTCAATGAGTTTATTTTAGAGGAAAATGAAGATTTTAATATCTTAAGATGGTGGAAGTTGAATTCTGAGAGGTTTCTTATCCTTGCACGAATGGCTAGAGATATATTAGCAATTCCTATTTCTACTATTGCTTCCGAGTCTGCATTTAGTACCGATGGGAGATTCTTAGATGTATTTAGGAGTTCTTTGACTCTTAAAATTGTTGAAGCATTGGTGTGTGGCAAGGATTTGCTTCAATCATCACGACATCCATTTTGTATTGAGGAATAACTTGAAGAATTGGAAAATTTTGAAAAAGGTAATAATCATATTTTTTATTTTTTAATATATATTTGTATTTATTGAGTTCTTGACATTATTTGTTTATATTTCAGAGCTGCCTAGTGTTGGAATTGGTTCAACTTAACCAAATATCCATTAGCTTAGCTACAATCATTATTTGAGGTAATTTTATATCATATATGTCCATTATCAAATATTTAGTATTTTTTTTATAATTATTTGATGATTATTTATGTTATATTTCATATAATAAATGTCATTAATATCATATACTACTTGTTTTAGTGATATGATATAATATTACTAACTAAATTGCTTATAAGCAATTGAATTACAATCTCAATTTGGTTCTTGCAGGTAACGATTGTGTTTGGTTAAATGAGAAGGGAAAGAAAAATTGAAGATTGTGTTTGGCATTCATATGTGCTTTGAGAAGGTGACTTTAATTTTGGTTCTTATAATGGATCATAACTTTATTGGCATTTTAGTTATGGATTGTAATGATTTTAATATGTTTAATTATTTTACTTTTAGGGATTATTAGCATTTTAATTATGGTATGTTATTTTAAGTATGTTAGAATGTTGTTTTATTGTTTTTGTTATTTTATTATCACTTTTTGTTGTTTCTTAATTAAAGAATTCAGTTTTTTCAGGTTTATTTTAGGCATTTGGTAGTGAATATTACTTCGGTTATTCGGTTTGCAAATAATTCGGTTATTTGGTTTGCAAATAATTCAGTTTTTTAATGTTTATTTCGGGTATTTGGTATAATTCGGTTATTCGGTTTGCAACCGAATCGAAATGAACATATACTTCAATTCGGTTTTCGATTTTTAAATAAATTCAATCGGTTTTAGTTTTGTAATTATGGTAATTCAGTTAAATTCGGTTTCGGAAATTCGGTTCGGTACCCAAACCAACCGATGCATAGTCCAAACTAAAAATGCAAATTCAAGTAGAAATGCTCAAATGTACTTGATAAGCCTATACCAACTAGTGGTACAATCGTACACATCCTAAAAATTCATAAAACATGTCAAATGCTAAATGAATTGCTTATTAACAATAAAATCAATAATCATGAGGCTAACACTTACATATTAGTATTTGTTTTATTTTATTAATCTATTTTTATAATATAAGTTTTAAAAAATTTAATCAAATATTAACATGGTAGGATATTTTTACAACTAATAGATAATAAAAATAACTAATATTTATACTTGATTTTCAATACAATTCTTAGATATAAATTGGTTGTTATAAAAATTAAATAATAAAATTAATTTCAACAAATCAAACTATTAGATAATAAAAATAATTAGTATTTATCTTTAATTTTAAATATAATTTTTAGATAATCATATATTTAAATTTTATTGATTGATAGTCCTAAAATTTTAATCAAAATATTTTATGTGATTGATTTTGTATTATTTATTTATATTAATTTAAAAATTTTAAAGATACTTCAAAATAAATTATAAATGTAATAATTTTAATATGTTTATTTTTTAATTTTATCAACTAAAATTAATAAAAAATTCACATATTAACATCTATTGTATTTTTTCTAATCAAAATTTGAGAAAAGTATATTTCATTAACGTACTTTATTTGATTTTTATAATATAAGTTTGAAAAGATTAAATTAAATGTTAATAATATAAGAATATTTCTACAATTATTAAATAATAAAAATAATTAATATTTTGATTTTGATCTTGATCTTGATTAAAATTTTTAGATAGAAATTAATTATTATAAAAGTTAGATAATAAAAATTAATTTGAACAAATTAAACTATTAGACAATAAAAATAATTAGTATTTATACTAAATTTTGAATATAATTCTTAGATAATCATATATTCAAATTTAATGGATTAATAATCTTAAAATTTTCAATCAAAATATTTGATACGATATATTTTTTATTATTTATTTTTATTAATTTAAAAATTTTAATGGTACTTTAAAATAAATTGTAAAATATTATTATTTTAATATTATTATTTTTGATAAAAAATAAATTTTTATCAAATAAAATTAATAGAAAATCTACATATTAGCATGTATTACATTTTTTTAAGTCAAAGCTAAAAAAAATTATTTTTCATCAATTTATTTTACTTAACTTTTATAATATAAGTTTAAAAATGCTAAATTAAATATTTATAATATGAGATATTTTGACAATAATTTGATAATAAAAATAATTAGTATTTATCTTTATTTTCAAATTAATTAATTAATAATACTAAAATTTCAATTTAATTGATTGTATAAGTGATTCTTTATTATTTATTTATATTAATTTAAAAATTTTAAATATATTTTAAAATAAATTATAAAAATCAATAATTTTAATATCATTATTTTTTGATGAAAAAATTTTATCCACTAAAATCTTTATGCACTTTATAACAAATTAAAACTATTAGTATTTAATTTTATATTTATTGTTGTTTTATATAAAATTAGATAAAATTTAATTTTATAAATTAAAATTATTGTTACTTAATTTTTTATATTTATTATAGGTATATTTATATTTAATTTTGAATAGAATTTTTTAAATAAAAATTATTTTTTATATACAAATAGATAAAAATTAATTTTTATAAAAAATTGAAAAAAATAATAAACATATGTTTTCTCTTATCCTTTTTTTTAATATATTATGATGTATAACATGAATACTTGTGCCAGTTACAGTTATTATTTATTTTATTGTTTATTTTGCAATCTATCATCCCTATCTCCTGATGAATAAGATACTGTTTTACTTCATTTTCTATATTATATTTTTTTATTGTCATTAGCACATTATATGTTGATATGTACTATCAAGTACTAACAAGCTTTATGTAATCAAACATTTAAAAAATCATAATAAGTTAACTTGACAATCAAATACGTAACTTAACTCGTCACTTATATTGTAGGATAAAATTTATAATATTTTAAAAATCTAAATCTAAAAAATATTTAATCAAATTGTAATTGTAATTTTTTTATTTTGCTAAAATCTATAATTATTTAAACTATTTTTGCTCAAATTTACGTAGATCAAATTACATTAATCAATATCAATATATTAAAATATATCTAATTTTTGAACAATAAAGAAATTTTAATTTAGTTGCTTCTCCTAATTTTATAAATTACAATAAATAAAGTTTTAATTTTCTAAAATTTCAGTTATTAGTTTTAAATCTACAAATGTTTTGAAATTAATTTTATAATTTTAATTAAAAATTATTTATAAAATTAGGTTACAATCAAATGCCAAAGTTAACCCATCATTTTCGTTAAAAACAAATGAACTCGTGGCTCAAATCAACTCATAATTTTAAATTAGTTGGTGATACCATAACATATATATATATATATATATATATTATAAAAGAATAACTTAGTTTTTCTTTTCTTGCATAATTTTCATCTAACATTAGCATATTGGGATAATACTCATAATGTTTATAACGAATAACAAATAACTCCTTAAATCATAGAAAATAATAAATAATTTGATAAAATCATACGTAGGGTGTCTATAAACTCCTCCATTAAAATTGTACTTAACAATGCTCATATAGCGGTTAGAAACATTAGAGGGTAAAATAAAAAAAAATTGTGTAAAAATTTTTAAAATGAAAAAATATAAATAAAATGAAGAGATAGTTGTAAAAACGTGTAAAAAATTAAAAATATTAGAAAAATTTAAGAACCATTTTTTAAAATTTAAAATTTATTATCTTCATTTCTTAAAATATAATTGTGAATTTTTAAAAAAAAATTCAAACTAAATATGATCGATAAAAATATTTTAATTGCACAAATTCATTTTTTCCGTAATTTAAAAAAATTGTAAGAAACTTAATAAAAAATAATTGTAAAAAATTCTTTGATCTTTACAATTGAATTGTAAAATAAAAAAAATGATTGTAAATTCTTTTACTATTTTTTTAAAATTTTCTTTATTCTTCCACAACTTTACAATTAAATTTTAATTTTTTATAAATTGTGGTAAAAAAATAAAAATGTATTTGTATACTTAAAAATTTTTTAACGATGATATTCAATTTTAAATTTTTGTAAAATTTTATAATTATATTTAAAAAAATGATTCTTGAATATTTAAAAATATTTCTATAATTATATCAGAATTTTATTTAAAAATATTTTCCAATTTTATTATAATTCATGTTTTATTATTATTTTTATATTCAAACTATGTTGTGAAGTGTAATTTTAAGGAATGGACTTGTATGCACTTTAAATGTGATTTGATCAAATTAACTAAATAATCAAACACCAAAATTAAGCCATCTCTCAAATTGACTCATAATTTAAAAATACTATGATGTTGGGCATGTCAACTCTTTGAGATGCTTAGAATCATAATTATTTAAACTATAAAAGAAAATCAAAGGGTTGATGGATTAAACAAATACGATGACGTTAGGAGTTGAATTCGATCAGAACAAATGGAAAGATTCTGTTTCCTCAGTTCATTTGATTGGTCTGCAAAAAGTTCATCCCAACATGCTGCTTTTATCTAACTGCACATATTTATATTTTAATAGGTCGTCCACAGGTTTTTTTTTTTTTAAATAACTACCGTTTTCTTTAAATAACCATATGCATCTCTTTTACAAATTGTAGATTATGATATGTGATGAATATAAAATCATATTAGTATATTCATTAGTTCATAATATATCTTTTTGGTATTATTTTTATCATTTGATATTTCATTGATAGGATCTCAAATATTATTAATTTTTTCAAAATCAATTAATGTTAAAAGATACATATATTATATATTATAAGATTAGAATATATTTAGCTCATATGAGCATCCATAATATTTAATTATGAATGAACTTATTTACTTTTATCATGCAAAAATTGATACAAATCTTGTTAATACCATCTTAATTATTAAATTATCATAAAGAATAATTTTGTAAGAATGATTAATTACTACAATTGATTATTTTAAATTCAAGTTGGATAAAATCTTTAAAAATAGAAAATTATTTTGAAGTCTTATTAAATAATTTAAATTTTGATTGAATGATTCTTTAATATGATATTAAAATTTATACAATTAAAATATTTAAATTAAATTTATAAAAATTTCATTTATTAAATAATATTTTAATATATAATACAAATAAATTTACATATATTAATATTGTTTATATAATATCGATATGTAATTTTAAAAAAATTTAAAAAATTAATGTTTTTATAATTATAAACAATTGTTTATATTGTCTATATTCTCGATATATATTTATATAATAAAAAAGTATATTAATATAACTATAACATATCATCTACATGTCACATCCTGGTTTACATAGCATTTTAATATGCATTTATTTTTGACACATGATATCAAGGATGATTGATGAATGCGTGAATTGGAGAAAAATGATATATGTACTTTCTATATTAGTTACAAATTATATTATATAAGTATATTATCATAATAATTATGCAAGAGGAAATAAAAGGGTATAAGTGGAATATTATGTAAGAATTATGTGTAGATGATATTTGAATTAAATAGGAGGAGAAGAAAGAAGGTTATGCAAGGAAGGCCTATCGGATTGCCAAATGTCTATATGTGATAGGCTTCTTCTTTATCAAAGTCAAAGATAAGTTTTATATGATTAACAAGGAGGAAGCAAATTAAAATTAGGTTTTTATTTCCTTCTTCACAAAGTATACGGGTTCTGCTTCTCATTTTCCTTCCAACTCTTCTTCTCATCTTATTTCCATTTGAGTTGTCTGATTGAGGGTGGTAAATGATGTTTGAAAGATGTTTAGATGGTTTATTATGCTTACTGATTAAGGGAAGAATGAAGTCTTGCATGTCCATGAATATGAGCATCATTGTGACGTAGCTCATGCTTGGATCTATTTGAATGAAGTAAAATCTATGTTGAATTGTATTTGATG
>CANYBF010017193.1:0-16385 GCA_948192965.1 Dalechampia spathulata | reverse complement strand
TGTAATGCTTGTATTTCATGTAGACAAGCAAAATCTAAGTCTATGCCTCATGGTTTGTATATGCCTTTGCCTGTACCTAGCTCACCTTGGACTGATATATCTATGGATTTTGTGCTTGGATTGCCAAGAACTAGGAGAGGTAGAGATATCATATTTGTTGTGGTTAATAGGTTTAGTGAAATGGCTCACTTTATTGCTTGTCATAAGTGTGATGATGCTATTCATGTTGCTGACCTATTCTTTAAGGATGTCATGAGATTGCATCGGGTGCCACGCACCATTGTTTCTGATAGAGATGTAAAGTTCCTTTCACATTTTTGGCGTGTTTTATGGGGTAAACTTGGAACTAAATTACTTTATTCAACAACTTGCCATCCACAAATAGATGGATAAACTGAGGTAGTGAATAGAACTTTAGGAGCATTACTTCAAGCCATAGTGGTGAAAAACCTAACGACATGGGAGGACTGCTTACCTTTTATTGAATTTGCCTATAATAGAAGCATTCAAACTTGTGTATGATTTTAATCTGCTAACTGTTTTGGATTTATCTCCTTTGCCTTTACATGAGCTATCTAGCCTAGATGGAAAAAGGAAGGCTGAATTAGTGAAATCAATGCATGAGAAGGTTTAAACAAATATAGAGAAAAGAATAAAGGGTATGCTGAAAAGGCAAATAGAGGGCAAAGGCAATTGAGATTGGAACCTGGAGATTGGGTTTGGGTGAACTTGCGAAAGAAAAGGTTCCTAAAGCAAAGAAGAACCAAGCTAGATGCAAGAGGAGATGGTCCTTTCCAAGTGTTGGAACGCATCAATGACAATGCTTACAAGATTGATTTGCCTGGTAAGTATCAAATTTTAGCTACCTTCAATGTTAGTGATTTATCTCCCTTTGATATGGATGCAGATTTGAGGACAAATATTTTTAAAGAAGGAGGGAATGATACAGTTCTACATGGTATTCAAGAGAACATAAGGAGCTTGAAAGAAGACCCACTAACTCTTCCAAGTGGTCCAATCACAAGGTCACGAGCCAACAAATTTAAAGTAGCCATGAACTTATTTATTCAAGAACAAATAACAATGGAGCTACAAGAATAGGTCATTTACAAGTGCTATTTGGAGCTTAAAGAGGTGCCGAAGGCTATAATCTTGCTTGGGGCAAATTTAGAAGAGAATGTAGCCTAAAGGATGTCATTTGGGTCTAATTATAAAGCCGTAGCCTTATTTCATAAGCCTATGGAGTAGTTAGGCATACTGGGCCATAAGTTAGGCGTATTGAGGACCCAATAAGGAAAGGAAGCTAGGTCAATTAGTAGCCTAATGAGCTTATACGAATTTCTATTTAATTATAGCATTATTTTTTTTATTTATCTTTTAAGTTAGAGTAGGAATAAAAGACCAAGTCCTCCTTGGATTAAGACTTCCATATCCTTGAAGGACTAGGATTAGAAACTAGTATAAATAAAAGCTTATGCAAATCGATTCATCACTTTTCAATCATCATTCAATACACAGAACCAATTTCAATTTTATTTATACTTATGCACTTTATGTATTTAGTTAGGAAATGAGGATTTGCTTTCTTTTAATTGCATTAGGAATTAGGGTTAACTTATCAATTTAATTGTGGCGTTTTCTCTTCTTCCATTAAACCTTATCATTTGCGTTTCTATACTTGCTAGTTTGGGGGTTCAATAGGGCAGGGGTTTATTCTACCATTGGAGCTATATCTTAGGTACGTGTGGGTTTGTGGCATACTTGCCATTGGGTTCCGCATCACTATAGTGAATATAGCTTGATGGAGGACAGACAAAACCACCAGAATATAGTCCGAGATGGCGCGGGCATACTTTTGCTAATTCTGACTGAAAGCGTAGAAAGGCAGGAGAGGTGGGCACTAATCCATGCTTGTCAAGAATATATTTTCAGGTAAATTATTCCCATTGTCTCGTCTTCTTTTTCATGTAACCATATCATCGATAGCAGGATACTTTCAGGGATTCTCCTGCCATGTTTACAGATACTACAATGAAAGAAATATGACTCTATTCTCTTATAACAAGCTTTATATGGCTTGGCAACGGTGGTGACTAATGTTCATTCTTGTCTTCTTTCCTTAACATGATTGATTTCTGATGAGGTAGTCTCATAAACATCTTATTGCCCGATTCGGTGAAGGGAAATCTGTAACGTACAAAAGGAAAAAGAAACAAACAAGTAACAAATAGACAAGATCATGGGATAGTAACAGGAATTAGAGGCAACAATATGGTAGTCCTTATTCTGAGAAGTTGTTATAGAGTAGAGTACGAGAAAATAGTAGAAATAAGATATAAACCTGTATGATGAGGAGATTATTATCATTACTGAATACAATACCATTTTCTCTTCCTCTATTCCAATCTTTGTTAGGTTAATTCCTAACAAAATTAGTTAGCATATGATATATTTCACAGTGATCTCATGATTGCATCAAGTTTGAATGATTCTCCTGCCATGTTAGTTCTGAAAGCTTTTCTCAGAATTTCCATGTACCATACAGAAGCTAATGTAAGTTCATTTAACTGAATCCAGATGTTAGTGAATGATTTATAAGCATCCAGTTAAAAGCTTCAGATGGAGTTTATAGCTTACTGCTATAGCCTTTTTTTTGTTTTTTTTTTTTGTCGTTCTGAATTTTCTGTGCCCTTCACCGATTCTAGGTGCTGTTCAGACTTGACCTGGTTGGAAAGTTGTGAAGCAGCACAAAAGGGAATGGTCTAATGGAGATCATAAACTTGCTCAGAATTACCGTTTCCTAAGTGTAAACTTCCCAATGGAAAGATCCGAATGGACAAATTGGGAAGAATTTTGAGCTGTGCTAGTATTGCACAATATGATATTCATTCATTTTGAAGTTCTCTTCAGAACTTCACTCGTCCATTACAGCAAACTCCATTGCCTCTGCATTTACGTAGTTTGAGAACCAAACTTGGAAGCATTCTCCGTTTTTTGTCCTACCAGATAAGCCAACATCCAAAGTCGAATATTTTCTCTAGTGGTTCTGAGGAACGTACGCATCTTTGCAACTATATTCTTTTGCAGAGCTCAATTTTTATGCATGGCAGAGTTCATCAATTGCATCGAGGATTCGATGGTCCATACCAATCAGCAGGGTCGCCTGTTTTTGTGGAACATTATTGATATGTTACATTAAAAAATAATGGCATGCATACTGAAGTCAGAGGCTCATCCAGAAACCGGATGATAAGATTTAAGAGCTTCACAATCAAATACACAGGTGAACCGCTGGAGGAGAAATCACTCTCCTCTCCTTGTTCTGCTCGAACTAGGATGACAGAAACGAACCTACAGAAATATCATAAATAAATAAAAAAAAAGAAAGAATTTTGGGAAGTAAATGAATCAAAAGAAGAGGCTTCTTCGAGATGGGGAAGGTGGCACAGTGGAAGGTGAGGTAGATGACTTGAGAGGAAGTTGAACTCCCTTGTTATCTTGGCTCCCTGCCATTTTGTCTAGAAGTTTTGCAGATTTGGGGTCTGTTAGAAGCATCTTCTGAAATGATTGCGAGAAGCCGGTTGCAATGATGGTCACATGAATCTCTCCATTATATCGATCATCCACGACAGCCCCAAATATAATGTTAGCTGATGGATCAGCTAAGCTTGTGACGACCTGGTAAGTTACAGGCAATGTGCAGATATCAATAGAAGTATGTCAGAAACCTGGAGAACAAAGTTGAATAAGAAATATTTTGCGTTCAGCCAGAAGGTCCAGGAATTGAAAGGCGTTAATAGTACCTGGGACACTCTGTTCACCTCCTGCAATGTTATGTCCTTCCCACCAGTAATGTTATAGACTACTCCAGTTGCTGACTGGATTGATGATCCGATCAGGGGTGCCAAGGTTGCTTGTTCGGCTGCCTCTTCAGCACGATTTTTGCTTGAGGAAACTCCAACCCCGAGCATTGCTGTACCAGAATCTTTCATCACAGCTTTTACATCTGCAAAATCCACATTAACCAATCCAGGTATCTGCAAAACAAGAGCACAGGGGTTTACAACAAGTGTTGAAACTAATTAGGAAGAATCCGCAAAAAAGGACCACAGCTGCCAAGAGTTAGAAATACAAATGGTCAGCTCTGACAAAACGCAAGTGAAAACGTTTTAATTTGAAAAGGAGGGATGTATAAAATGATATGACCTTGAATTCATGAAATTTGGTAAGAAATTTGAAACATTACAGGCAATGCAGAAAATGTCTGCTCTGGGGGAAGGGAAAAAAACTATACCTAATGCATTTTTACAGGAAATCCAAATCATTTGGCAATTCTGAAAAATTCTACAGGCTTGATCACATGCCGAAAAGTTAACTAAGATCTTCAATTGTGAAGAGAACTTTTAAACTCTTGAGAGGCCAAACCAAGTAAAAAGAGTGTAGAATTCAGCAAAACTACTCACTGTAATAATATCGGAAATTCCTTGCACTCCTTGGCGCAGAACATCATCAGCAAGAAGAAAAGCATCCTGAAGGGGTGTCTGCTCGTCAGCTATATCAAGTAGGCGGTCATTGGGAATCACTATTAAAGTATCAACATTCTTTTGTAGTTTTTCAATAGCCTCTAACGCCTGCAAAGATAACAATACTGAACAATTATACACTCAAACAACGTAAGATATGAGATTATTATAACTCACAGCAGTCCAAGCAATCATACAAAACAAATGCAATATTCAAAATGTCAACAAGAACATCTGGGCATTCTAGTCTCCAATGCCATGAACAGTTCAGTTCCATGTATAACACCAAATTTCTCTGAAATTACTATGCTTTTCATAGCATTATACTTAATTTAAATATACAAGCCACATTTACTTAAGTCCATAAGACACAAGCACGACACGTTTTTACATAAATGAAACCTGCCTGAAGGGATCTTTTACGACCCTCAAAACTGAAAGGATAAGTAACCACACCAACAGTCAAATACCCAGCCTCCTTTGATATCTGAGCAACAACCGGAGCAGCACCAGAACCTGTACCTCCACCCATACCAGCTGTTATGAAAACAAGATCAGAGCCCTTAAGAGCATTCGCAATGGCATCTTTAGACTCCTCAGCAGCCTGCTCTCCCAGAAACGGGTTCCCACCAGTACCTGTAATTGAAATCAAGGAAGCACGCAGTACAAAGTGATACACGGAAGAAAAACAAAACAAAAGAAAGAGCAATTAAAGTAGTCATAGAGTAATAAAATGATGAATAGACCTAATCCACGAGTCAAAAGTTCTCCAATTTGAAGTGGGTTCTGAGCAGCGGACTGTAATAATGCTTGAGAATCGGTGTTTATAGCATAGAAATCAACACCCTAATTACAAAAGCCAAGTAAAAACGATATCATAACACTCTTAAATTATCTTAAAGCTTCGATTTTTGAGGCTCATTTGCCACTATTAACTCAATTTAAAATATGGGTTTAGCTTAGAAATAAAAAATGTGCAATGGAATAACAAAAATTGGCTTTATAACAGAATTAAGAGAAAGATAGGGAAAATGAACGAAATAAAAAGCGTTTTACTACCTGCAAACCGCTGCCAATCATTCGATTGACGGCATTGTTGCCGCCACCTCCGACACCGACAACTTTAATTTTGGCAGATTCAATCGGGGTAAATGAGGAGATAACGTTACCAGAACGGTACCGTTTGAAGACATTAGTTGGAAATTTCCTTTGGAGAGAAAAAGCAGAGAATGAAGAAGAAGCGGTGTTTGGGTTTAACAATTGAAGTTGAAGTGGAAGTATCGCCATTGTTTTATAATTAATTTTGTAATCAGAAATTCGACATTTTCATGAGAAAGAAGTGGAGAAAGATTGAGAGGTTTTTCTATGGTATATTAGGGTTTTAGCAACAATTCCCAATCCTTTTAATTTTCCATGTTTGGTGGTGCTTTTTGCATTTTAAACGACGTCGCTTTTGGGATTTGTTATTATTATTATTTTGTTATCTCTCGTCATTTTCTTACTCAACAACACGTAGCATGGGGCGAGTGTAAATATGGTATCAGGGAATTTGGAAAAACTTCAAAAATCATAATAATTTTATAAAATTATCATATCTTTTCAAGAATTGCAACACGCACATAACAAATTTTTAAATATATTCATTGAAATAATATTTTGCTAGATTTTTACGTATGTTTATAAAAAGATTTATTATTATATATTTATCATCAAAGTAATAATAATTTTTATGAAAAAATTTTTAAATTCATCATTTTTATAATTATGGGGATACATATAGTACAAGTTAAACTGGATTCAAAGAGATTAATTTGTTTGAAAAGGATAATATTATAATATAATAATGTTCTTATATTTCGTATTCTCAATTTAACATTCATACTTATGAAATTTGAATCTAAACTCAAATCCAATTATATGAGTAAATTCAAAATAACACATTCAAAATCCATTAAACCGGACCAAACAATTATTTCCTCGCAAGTACTCTAGCACAACGGAATAGCAACGGCGAGAATCAAGCAAAAGAATAGCTCCGGCGAGACCATTCTGTAAGTTTCCGATTTCGTCATTCAGACTGGCATAAAAATAAAATAAAATAATAATGAAGCTTGGAATGAATGACAACCATCCAAAGCGAGAGAGCAGTCTCGTTCATTTGCATTTGATAGCAACGAACTACCACTCCATTATAGAGGTATCAAGTCCAAACGCCTCAAAGCCAGAAAAAGAGGCATTACGCAGCCAAGTTTTCTACATAAAAAAGATCACAAGCATACACTACTACAGCTTGAATCCATGAATGACTCATCGGATACGCCAAATTTACTCATTTCCAACATTTATTTCATCCATATCACATACTTGTGCACTCACTGCATGAGAGAATTGTCTGCTAAATCAATTGAGAGGTGAAGGAAGGTCCTTATAGCAGGAAAAAGCAAATCATCAAGAGAGATAAAAAATAATAATAAATCAATTCGAAGTTTCACACGGATAAATATTACACAAACCCAAAATGAGGAGGTACAGAATGATCCATGAGTCCTACAAGTAGAGTTTCTCAATTGACTCGATGCATGAAACACAGTGCTGGCTGGCCAATAAGATTTCATCTTTACTCTCCTTCATTAAGAATTGGAACGATGAGCGGTTTCATCTGTGCCAGATATACGATGGCCCACCTAACAAAACCAAATGAAATGTAATTAGAATAAAGAACAACTTTATGTGGTACAATGTATTGTCAATTCATCAAGCCCAAAGGATAGTGGCATTGCAGCCCCGGCAGAGAGGTTATGCACGAAATATTTGTGCTCTGAAGAAAACAAAAAACTCAAGACAAGGACCCATAAATTCACCGGAGTACGTGTTCACATAATCCCATTCTCAAAAGGTACAAACACATGTAAGAAACATGCGTATTTAGGTATATTTTGGAAGGCAATTCAAAGCATCATCAGAGATTATTGGTATAATCCTTATCCACTAAACATACACATTGCCTCCTTAATGTAACAAAAGAAACTAGTGTTTCCTTATTGAAACGGATAGTAGTTCTCTCATGAACATGATGCAAGGACGTTAATGTCAAGACTTCATCTACAGCAGCAGGAAGCATGAGATTCACATTTGCGAAAACCAATGATTAAATAATGAAAGCAAGTTTCTCTAGACTCATTTTAAGCATGAGGACATCTATGAAGTGAAGATGCTGGTTAGAAAGCAACTTGCTAAAGCAATCCATTTAAAAAATTAGCTTCAGATATAATTAAAAATAAACAATTTTCCTAACTCCCCTTGTAACTTTTCCTTGATCATGCATAAGTACAAATAACAAAACAGATATCTATGATATAGATGCTAGTTCCCTCACTAAATAATAAATTAATAATATAGAGAAAAGCCTTGAAGTTCAAACTTACATCATCCAACAGCATACCACTGCTGTTATAACCAATGTCAAATGAAACCTGCAGTAGAACACCCAGATAAGATACATTGTACCGAAAAAAAGAAGTAACCATGCAGAGGATACAGTTGCTTAACAAGATGAAAGAAGAAATACAACAAATATGCATAACATGCAACAAGGGGTAATGTCAGTCCGGAAACGAGCTATCTAGATATCTGGTTGGAGAAAATATACATTCAACACCCAGATCCTTGGGCAGGTACAATACGAAGAACAGATGTCACTGCCGAATCAGTGGCAAAAAGACCAAGGTAAATAACCAAACTTATTGCTATGCTTGGTTAAAATATGAACTAAACACGTGCAAATGTTTTATCAAATTGACTGAGCAGAGAAGCACGCAGTTAAACAACAGTAGATGGAGTACTAACTTCAAGAAGCTATAAGCCAATATAATCCATACTTTATGATGATGGACAAGGTGACCTTATAAGACATGTACGCGAAAGCTATGAAGGCCGCTGCAGTTAGAGATCAAATGAAGAGATAACATCAATCAAACAAGAACAAGCTCCGATCATTAATTTACAAATTTTCCATCGAATATTGAGATTTGAATTGCAGTTGAAAGTTTTCCCTAATAACAATTTCTATCACCTAAAACAGGAAATAGACTATCTATACCACACCATTCAAAATCACTATGATTATACTATAAAGAACGCCTCTAAGACAAAGTACGGAGCGTCAATAAGCTAAATTGATGCACATGAAGCCATAAATCAACAAATGCAGCATAATTAGGAATAATCACACTCATTAAAACGCAAAATTGAAATTGCAAAACAAAGGGGGAAGCAGCATACAAATTAGTAGAAGGGCCCCTATTGCAACAGATTCTGGTACAAAGCGACGCGATTATCCCGATCACAACAAAAATTAAAGTTGTTACCAAAAACCCCATCTTGATTTCCTCAAATTTCCGATTTCTGATTTCCGAAATTAAATCGAACACGGTCGTTCAATGTATATTGGATTGAAGATTTAAGATCGCGAAAGAAAGGATACTGAATTGGCTTGAGGAATGAGAGGAAAAAAATTTTGAAAACGTGTTTGGTTGCCGAGAAAATTCACGACACCTTCTTATTAGTGGTTCAGGTGCTATTTCAGATCTGTGTTTGGATAATGGGCTTTGTAGGCCCAAGAAGAGCCTTAATAAGGTTTAGGTTAATGACGGGCTTTTGACAGTTCACATAAAGCTTGGCCCATTTTAATAGGTTGCTTCGGGTTTCAGATTTTACCATTTATTTTACAATGTAATATGATTTTTAGGATTTTATAGAAATAAAAATACTTAAATTAACATTAAACCTTTAGTTTTATAAATATTTTTGAAAATTAATTTTTTAAAAATTGAAATTTTCAATTCCTTTTCAATTTCTGACATTTTCTAAAATTTCTGGTAACACGACAATATTAAGTGAATTCAGTTCTATTTAATTTTAAGTATAATTAATTTAGGAGAATAAAAAAAATTAATGTGATACATCTAATTTCTCTAAATATATAAATATAAATATACAAATTATATATATATATATATATATATATATATATATATATATATATATATATACATGTATGTATATAAGCATACATACATATATGAAAATATTAATTATGATAAATTTATAATATTAATAATGAATTAAATTTGTAGAATCAATCAAAGCTTTTGGTTTAAAAAATCATCTGAATTAATTTTATTATATTGTAAGTAAAAGACCTATTTGAATTAGTATATTAATAATTTAAAATGAAATTTATTTACTCATAATTTTGCCAACATTTTAAAAAATAGATATATTTTATCACTATAAAAATTATCTATTAAACCTTTAAAATTATTCTCGATTTTACAATTTTTTAACTATGTAATCTCATTTCTATTTAATTTTAAGATATATTTCTTTTCAAATATGATATCAATTCATTTCTTTCTATTTAAAAACATGTTAAAAATCGTTCTTTATCCGTATTCTTTACATAGTTAAAAAATTGTTATATGTTAAAGAATACAAATATGTAATGCATTCCTTTATCATTTCATTATTTTTTTGTGAATTCATCATTTTTTTGTAATCACATTAATTTGTTTCTAATTATTCATAATCCATATTAGATATATTTTCAATAATTTATTTTTCTAGTATATTTGTGTATTCTATCTTTATATCATTTCAATATATAAATATGCTAGCGCATCCGTTATGCATCCTTTTTATAATATATATATATATACACACACTAATGATATATGATGCACGACTTTATTATATATGCATTTATATAATGATGACATAGTTATAAATCAATAGCATTTCAAGATATTTTTAACATATCACAATCCAATATAATAATAATTAAATATTCACAATATTATCTTTGAATCATCAAGCCTTTCATTTTACTTATGAATTTCATTTACAGATAACTTATTATTAGATACAAACATAATCCATATCACTTGCCATCAATTCGAGATATACATATGTTATTAATAATTTCAAACATACTAATAAAATAGTCATCAAGCCAATAGGAAATATGTATCCATACATGTGTATCTGTCAATGCTCTCCTTAGGCGTTCATAGTCATTATATTTAAAATTTACTAACCTGGCATAACCATGATTTAAATGATTACTATCAATTCACTATATATATATATATAAATTTCTATCAACATTATATTTACAACATTTCAGTCGTCATTCAGATAGATAGTATCAATATTCATAAATATTACAACCCCAACATATTCATTTGACATTCATAATATAAGTAACCCATGTAGATTCATTTTCTTTGTAAGCATATTCAGTCCACTTGTGTTTCCAAACAAATGGCTTGACTTAAGCACTTGATTAAGAATTTGACATTCCTCATGTATGTGTAACAAATTCATTCAGTTTCCTCGTCATTTTCTTTTACTAAAAATTAATACTTGATTTAACTAATTGATAATAAAAACATGTAAATTGTAAGAAAACATGCACACGTGGATTCTTTAGCTTAAGCAAGCAATTACATGCACAGTAGTTCATCCATTCTCATATTCAATAATCATCACCTTCAATGACAGTTTAGATTTGCTAATAAATCAGAAAGCTACATCATCTATATGGTGATATAATTATACACTTATATATGTACAACACTTCATGAACTTCTAGACAGGCATTCCATCACCTTAAATGCTTGAATTGCACTTATCCTTCTAGGCAATCCATTGATTTCCATATGCAGGTAAATTCTAATAATTCTTTTTAGCTTAATTTAAATTTTCATAAATCAACTTTTGTTTGCATAATGTATTACCATTTTAATTCAGTCTAATCGCACCCCCTACTCGAATATCCATCAAAATCCACGTAACACATATAAAGTATATATTATTAATTTATCCTCCTTCATTTGCAGCATGCTTCAGTTAGTTATATTTTGAAGGTTTTGTGCTTTTAAATCTCTAGTATATCATATATATATATATATATATATACTTCCTTTGGTTACCTTAATAATTTACCATCCTATAAATTTTAACACAGTCTCCTACTCGTTTGATTGCAACTCCCACACAGATTCTACGTAATCATTTAACTCACTTTAATTACATAGTTGCCTTGATCATTAGAAATTCCCTTAAAAATATCAAAGTTTATAAAGTAATCAGTATATTGATATAATATAATCTCCAGGGTTTATTGTTTACCGCTGCAAGTATTTTCACCACCATTATACGTATTGTCCCCATACAACGTATCTTTATATGTATTCTGTATCCCTTGTAATGTATGTGACGGTTTCTTTTGGGCGATCGTCGTATATACTACGGGAGCATGTTACTCCAAATATGGGTTGCGTGTGACAATTTTCTACTTAATCTTCCCTTTATCTATACACGTATTGATATCAACTTAATTGCTCCAGGTTCCCTCCAACCTCTTCTTATTCACAATAATATACCACTAAGCCAAACCTTATCTCCCTCTTTATTTCTAATTCTCTCTTTCATGTTCCTTCTAATTTCTTCTGGTTCTCCACTTAACTGGAAGGTCCCATCGTTCCCCTTGTTATCCTTATATTATTAATGAAATAAATCATAAAGAAGTTGAATCATCCGCCTTAGCTTATCTAATCCATTTTATCGGGTTCAAGTGGTGGACTTAATTATTTAGCATACCTAATCGCCTCCTCTAGTAGCCATTATTATTTCAATATTAACTTGTCACTTTTTATTGATTTCATCAACCTAAAAATATTGATACATTAACTTAGAAATAAATTCATATAGTCTATAATTGAATATATATATATATATTCCTATCAATCATGGAGTTTCAACATTATTGATTCTAATTAATTGCCTTGTCTTCTTCCATGTCATTTAATTTTTGTTTTCATATTGAATTTAAGTTTTCTTTTATAATATATTTCCAATTTACCTGTCAATTATATGTTCTATTATTATGTATTTTCTTTCTTATACACAACAACTTATCTTTAACAACTCGATGATCATTTAAATTATTTTATATTATCATTAGGCAATTATCAAATGTACACAAATTAATCTAATCAGGGCAAATAATAATCATATATAAGTATATATAAAGATACAAAGATATATACAATGGATGTGACATTCTAGATGTTTACAGAATCTTAATTAACAATAAAGCAAATTTTATCAAAGCGAGATTAAAGAATTTTAATGGGATTTACTTTTGTCTAATCCAAATTAAACAACATCACTGATCCCTTTTAAAAGAGTGTGCTGTTGTATTAAGAGTTTCTAATTATATAGGGATTCATTCGGGTTTTAAAAACCAAAGAAAATGATGTGATTCAAGCAGTAGAATATTTGCAAAATGAAGAAGTTGTAGACGTTTAAACAACTTATTTACCATATAATGCAATTGATATTGTCTTTATATCATCACCACGCTACTCCACCATCCTCGTTTCCCTAATTAAATAAGCCTTATATCGTTATTATCAGACCCACAACACCAACCCTAAATGTCTAATTTATATTCATAATATTTTATGAATTGTACTCATTTATCTTTAACTTATAGTAAAATTATATCGTAACTTACATGATTTATAATTATTTATTAATTTTATATATGTATGGAAAGATGCATCAAGTATTTCTCCTAGTTTGAGTAGCAAAAGTAAGCATTCATGGCTATCTCTATTCTAGATTTAATCATAAACTCTACTTAATTGTCAAGATATATTTATCTAAATTTGATTTATATCCTCACACATAAACAAAATCAATCTCAATCGATATTAAATTCATAGGAGTATTTCTTGTAATTTCAATAGCAAAGATATGTGCGTATAAAAGTGGAGGCAGTGGATATGGAATTAGAGTGGATATAGAGAGGGACACGGCGGCTTCTATGGTGTTGATGAAGTTGGAAACTAGATTGAACCATGAATATATATGCATGGCCTCTATATACGTTCCTAGCAGACAGAAGTTTCATAAAAATGCCAGAATTCATAGATCACTATATTTCATTGGCTATAGGATGCTATTTCTCTTGTAGAGAAAACCTTACAAGGTTAATTCATCATTTACAAATGATTATAATATTTAAAATTAATCTATCAGGTAATAGATATACATATACGTGTGTATATGTACTGCATATATATAAATATAATGTAGAATTACAAGTAAAGTTAAGAGCAAAGAATAATAAAAAAAATATTTAAATATAAAGTTTTTAATAAAGAAGTTTTATTTGATTTTTAATCTTTTAAAAAATGAATTTTGTTGTTTTAAATACTTTTTTTTTTATGGAGGGATATGAACTTTGATTTAAATAACGATACTAATTTGTTATAATTATACTAAATTAATTTGAATATTACCCCTTTATTCACCTTATTCATTTTGAGCATCTTATCTTTGTTAATATTAAAAAAAATTATATATTAATATAATTGTTAGACTCTGATGATTATTTTTTATAAAATCAATTTAAATTAATTTAAATTAAAATGTTGAAAATGTATGTGGTACGAACGTACATGTTCGCGTACGAGCCTACCACTACATAATACGAGCATACGGTTGGCCATATCAGCTTTTTGTGTTTGAAATTGAAAAATGTGTTTGGTACAAACATACCACACTTTGTGTATTTGATTCGTACAACCGCACGGGCTGGTCGTACCATATACCAAATTTGGTCGAATGCTTGGTGAGGGCGTACCAAGCTAGTGGTATAGTCGTACCACAGCCTTGGCCTAAATTGGCATTGCATTTTAAATAGCGGTACGGGCGTATAGGATCACGTATGGCCATACATATGTTTTGCAGAAAGATTTTAAAGCTTTTTAACGGATCTATTTTGTGTATTATTACTGTCTGACGGATCTATTCTCTTTGTGAAACATTTATAGAGCTGAGAAAAGTTTCCTCAAGTACGTTACTTTGCTAGAAACTAAATCTTGCTTACAATATTGATTCTATCTCTCTCTTTCTCACTTTTTCACAATCCTAAGCTTTTGATTTGTAATCTTGGGTTAATGTGTGATTAATGTTGGGGCATTATCTCTGTATTTGAGAATTGAATTATTTAAGTTTGATTGTTATTTTAAAGGTTTGAGTATGAGCTTTGAAAATACTAAAGAGTAAATTCTTGTGTGAAGAATTCATTGTTGTAATTGTGTATTGGTTTAGTGAAACTTTAAGTTAAGACTTAGAAGAAGTAAACATAAGCAAAGTATTGTACCGAACCATTATAAATTGTGTTTTGTGTTGCTGCATATTCCGGGATTTCAATAACATTTTATTAAAATATTTTAAAGAAATTTGTCTCAAAATGGTAAACCCTTTTTATTGTGTCTTAAAAAGACAGTTTATTTAACTTGTTAGCTTTTTAGACTTCAATTTAGAAGTTAATTTTCAAAAATATTCATTTAATCCAATGATTCTAAAATATGCATTCTTCAACTATTTCATTGAAATAAATACGTAAAAACTATTTCATTTATTAGCTTTATTAATAAGAAAAAAGTTCAATTTTAATCCAAATATTAACTTTCATATATTTAAATTGTGATTATTAAATATAAATTTTATTTTAAATTAAATATTTATAATTTAATTAATTAAATATAACAAATATATGATAAATGTATATATTATAAGTATTTAGTTAACTAAATACATCATATAAAATAAATGGTATGCAAAAAAAAATCTTTTTAGCTAAAAATTAATTATAATTAACTGCTGATTAAATATATTTTTTGTATATTGTTTAATTTGAAGAAAAATCAATTAAAATGGAGATAAAAAAATGTAATTAATGAAAATAAATTATATATTATTTTTTATTATGATTGTTAATGAAATATAATTTTTATATATATATTTATTATATTTTATTCTATGTTATAAAGGAATATTAAGTATTCATTTTTTAAAATCGAGTCTTAAAATATAATTAGATAATAATAATAATATCATAATTATGTTATAAAACAAAATATAATAAAATGATTTTAATTAAAATAAAATATTATAAACTAAAATTAGTATTAATTAAAGCGATATTAAGGTGGCAGTTGTTGCCAGGCGGTCACTCTTGAAATTAGTACAAATAAAGCTTCATGAAAATCACTTCTGAATCAGGTCTACTCACTTAAATATATACAAATATATAAATTATTTTAAATTTTAAATTATATTACCTAGTAAATGAAAATAATAAATAATAAAAATTAAAATGTAAAGTTTTGTTTAGAGATATTATAAATATAAGTTTTTTTATTTTAATTAAAATTTTAATATCTTTAATAAAATTTATTTAATATTTTGAATATTATCTAGATAATATTTCAACCTCAGTCCATCTCTTTCTTTAGGTTTTGCAGACGTGTGTCTTCAGATTTACATTTTTTTATTTGAAATATCCACAAAAAAATTATAAATTGAATTTTTAATCGTAAAAAATGACATAAATAAGATTATTGTTAATTATCTTTCAATTTCACTGATTTTTTCATTGAGTTTTAAATCATAGAGTTATTTTCAATGTTAATTTATTCATTTGATTTAACTATTAATGATAATCAATAATTGATAATAATTATTATTAGTCTATAGTTAATAAAACAATACATTTAATAATTTTTATTAGCTATTTTTAAAATATTTAATAAGTTTAAAAACTAAGATATAAGGAATATATAAATATACAAAATTATAATTTTGATAATTAATAATTAAAGTGATGAATTAAAAATATATAATTATTAAAAAAGCTTTACCTTTCGAAAGATCTAATAATTAATTAGATCAGAATTAATCTCATTTATAACTAAACAGTAAGAACATCATTATATATATATA
>CANYBF010017023.1:0-37217 GCA_948192965.1 Dalechampia spathulata | reverse complement strand
ATATGCACTCTCCCTCGATTTGGTGCCTCTCGCACTCTTTTAGGAGCATCGCTTACCCCTTCACCATATTGATCAATACCGGCACTTCTCGCACCTGTAGGGCAGTACCCCTTTAATATCAATTGGTACCTCTTGTACCGTTTATATCGCCACCCTTATTTCGCCCCCTCACAATGAGATGCTATGCAATTAATCAATATGCATTCACATGCCAAATAGCAATATTACAAGGTAACCATCCATAAAGCATAAGGCTCGTCCCTTCCCGGAACTCATAGCCACACCTAATCGTAATCACAAGCATAAACATAGGGAGTTCAATCCCCAAGCATCAGTTCTAGGCTTACAGAGCCATCGAACCACTAAAATAATCAACCTCTAGCATAAACACACATTTTCGAGCACAAACATTAAACCGCTAGCACAAACCTGAAGACAGAAGCTTGCCAACTCTCACCCTCGATCACCACGCTAATCTACTCTAGCCTTAGCTTCTAGCTCTCGCCCTGTCTCGATGTCTAGAACCTCCTCTCCGCTAAAAACCTTATGTTTTAAGCTATGAAAAGGCCTATTTTAAGTCACGTACGCCCGTACCACCATCCATACGCCCGTACCAACTTAAAAAGCCTGACAAACACAACTCCTGCGAGTTGCGGTACGGCCGTACCGCCTTATGGTATGCCCATACGCCCCAATTCCTGCGAGCTCTCCTGACAAACCTGATTTCCTGCGAGTTGATGTACGCCCATACCATCCATTGGTACGCCCGTACGCTCTCGGGGAACTCTATACCCTTCATCTCCCCTGTCTCGTACGGCTGTACAGCCTCCCCGTACGCCCGTACCACTCCCCAAACTCCTCCTTTCCCACTCAAATGCACTTCCCGACTACCTGAAATACCTCCTATTCCAAGAAAACATGCATGCCATCATGCACACACCTAGCACACAAGCAAATACACATCCAAGACGTCATCATGACGTACATACAAGCACAGTGTTACACCCACATTAGAGACCCTAGGAGTTATGCACTTTTGTATGCCAATGTGTAGATGAATGGTAGGATTGTCATATGTATGTGTGACGTATTGGAATGCATGATGATGGTTTATGCTTATGTGTATATGTGTTGCTATGTATGATGCTATGTGATTGACTGTGTGTCGTCACCTTGTTGGGAAGCGTGTCTTCTCGGTTGGATGAGGGACGGCTTGTGTATGTGACTGGTATACGTTATTGTAGGTATAGCCCTTATACTGGTATAGGGGAAGATGTCGGAGCGGAGCGACGACATCTGCCCATCAGGGGGGAGACTCGTTAGCTATGGGTTAGGGGTGCGGGGGCGGAGCCCCCGCGGTATGGTAAAGGGGTATTTTGGAAGTGTGTTTAGGTTGGTATGAGTGTTAGGAAAGGTTACGGGCGAGTTAGGCATGCCAATAGGCATGTTATGCATTTTTGGGGAGTGGTACGGGCGTACGGATTGGGCGTACGGTCGTACGAGATAGAGGAGAGGGCGTACGGGTGTACCAAGAGGTGGTACGGCCGGACACCAACTCGCAGGAAATCAGGTTTGTCAGTAAAGCTCGCAGGAAGTGGGACATACGGGCGTACCAATGGGTGGTACGGCCGTACCCCAACTCGCAGGTTTTTGAGTTTGTTAAGCTTTTGGAGTCGGTACGGGCGTACCAATGTCCGTACGGTCGTACGCGACTTTAAATTTGACTTTTAAGGCTAGAAACTGACGAGTTTTCCTTAGTTTCCAATCCCTTTTTCTTCAGCAAAATGCCCTAAAACCCTGCCAAATCACCTCCTTGAGGATTCTAAACGTTACTAGTGTCAGAGAACGCGGGATAGAAGTTAGATACGATTGGTGATAGGATCATTGGCTTATACTAGAGGTTGCTTGCGTTTGAGGTTAGTGCTAGTTTTATGTGTTAAGCCACTATCGGCTTGTTTCTGATTGCCATAAGACGTAAACTACGTCTAGGCTTATGATTTTGATAGGAATGCTATCATTTGGCTATGTTATGTGATGGATATTGATTGTGATGCTTGGAACGTTATGATTTCCTTGCCAAATGCTATGTTTAATGCCCCAATTGTTTAGTTCGAGAGGTAAATGAATGAATGATATGATCATTTGCATAATGATGACGGATGAATGATGAAAGAGTGAAAAGAAAATGAGAAATGAAGGCAGAGCTTAGCTCAGGGCACACTGGATCAAAATGAATGGAATTCCTACGGGAATTATTATATGAATATTCTCCTGAGATGGGAGATGGATATAGAGTGCAGGGCACTCCGATAAATGGCCACCTACGGGTGATGAGTACCGGTACCTATCGGGATCCAGTGTGTGCGAAAGGAATGTGCACAATTCAGGAAAACAAGAGTGAATGAGGGAAAGAATGATGAGGGTGAAGGATAAGAGCATCGACATTGCATTGCATTAGATGTTTGGATTGAAATACTTTGATATGATGTTGATGATGGATTGTCTTATATTTAATGATTGATTATATGTGTTTCTAGCACCACTGAGTTTATCTCAGCGTTTGTCATTTGATGAACGTAGGTTCAGAGCCCTCGGGAGAGCATTCGGGAAAGGACTAGAGGTCGTCAGCTGAGACAGATCGATCTCTACTTGGTACGGGTCTTCGGCGGCAAACTCCAGCTCCTTTTGTGCCGGTGTAGCTAGTGTGTATCTAGTATGGCAGTAGCAATGTGTATTGTATAGCTTTTAGTGGTTTTATTGTACACTCACTGTTTGTTTAACAGGTTTTATTTATATGCAATACAGTATGGTTTACATGCGATTGAGTGTATGTTTAATTGATCCCGGGTGATTGTATGTACATCACGTTGTTTCCGCAGTACAACCACCATTAGGCTTAGAGTGTGTCCCCATACGACGTCTGTATGATGTATCCCTGGCGGTGCAGGCATTGGTCTCCGTCTAGGGGGCTACTGTCTGTGTCGCGGGAGCATGTCCTCCTGGGTATGGTCCGGGTGTGACACACAGAATACACAGCACATACGCATGCAACACATGTATACATACACGTATACATCCAATCAGGCATACAATACTACTAAAACTCCTAGGGGGTCAAACGCGGGCGTAACAAATCTTTCCAATTCTCGGATAGACATTATGGAATCAGCTCTCACTCAGTCTTCCAGAAACCACATTAAGGACTAGAAAAACTCGACTCAAGTTAACACTTAAGAACCAGCTCCGCCATGTTCAAACCAGATCGTCAAAATTCATAAAATAATTAAACCTCAATTTAGCTAAATAATATTTTGATTGCTACTCTAGCAAGTCGAGAGACAATTCCGGATCAACATAACTCACATATCAATTTATTATAATCGAACACATGGGACGAGCTCTTTTCGCACATATCTAAAAATAATAATGGTTTTATGATAAACAGAATTAAGGTAAATAGTAATTTACTCTTAGAATTAAAAATATTTAGATCTCACATAACTTTCAATGAATTACTTTGTGTTGCTTCCGATTATAAATTAAGAAATGTCTAGCCAAACATCATAGGCACAACACAAAAATAAATAAAGAAGAAAAATAAAGAAAATAATTAAATGGAAAGAATAATTAAATTAATTTGTAAATTCTCTACTTAATTCTCCTCCTATAATAGGAATAAATCCTCCTATTTATAGAAGTGAGAAAACTAAATAAAATAAATATAAAAGAACTAAGATAACATTTCGATCATCTGTTCATAAAATCTGATCTAATCCCTATCTGAATTTTAAATTTCAAAACTAAAACAGCTTGGTCATCAGATGTTAGAAGCTTTTGATCTTCTAGTGCCCATAAGCCACAGTCATAAGCTTTGTATTTTCATCATCTAATAAAAAACAAGATGAAAAATGCCTTTTCATCCATCTTTTCTCTTTTTCACTATTTTTACCTGTAAAATACAAAAACAAGACCAAGTCAACTATTCTAGCCAAATTACCTACCTAAAATAGACCATTTTTACTATAAAAATCATGCAATTTGGCGCTTCATCATATACCCCCATACTTAGTCAATGCTTGCCCTCAAATATTCTCAATCCCTTCCTTCAAACAAAATCCCAAATCAATTCATCAAAGCAACAAGAATCAAGGAAATAGCAATCATTCTCAACATTCAAGCATAGCCAACTTATCAAAACAGCTTTGCAATTTAACATTCATAGCAGGATTCTCAAGGTCTTAGCAAACAAAATGATGCACATCCATTTCAGTTTATGTCCAAGCAACATATTTTTCACAAGTAGACATATGCTAGAATAATCACAGTTGCTACTAAGTCCAAATGCCCTGTTTCAATACATTTCAGCATAACCAGTTTTTGAAAAAATTGAAAACTTTCAGGAAGTTTCAAAAATTTGAGATCTAGTCAGCCCTAAAGGGGGTTACTCTCTCATTGCTAATAGCTTTATACACCAAAATCAGCTTAAGAGGCATTAGGTCCGACCACCTAACCCAATTAGCAAAGGTAAATATATTAGTTCCTTTTTGAAAATATGCTTATATTCGAATTTCTATACAACCTATAAAAGGGTCAAATTCTCCCAACACCGATAGCTCCGTACACAAGGCGCTTAAAGAGTCCAAGTACCATATCACCCGAACCAGCCAATGTTGGTACTACACATACTTTATTCATTTTTATTTTCTTCTTCTTTTCTTTTTTTTCTGGTTTGCATATAAATTTAAGATAAATGATACTTGGCAGAGAAAGAATTAAACTAGACATATATCCACAAGCTAGTTATGCAATCTTTCAAATTAAGGCATAACATCATATTGCAGCTAATCACTCAAAATTTCCATCAATCATACCTCAAGCTAAACCATTTCTCAAAATTGATCATACCAAAAATGCTGATTTTGATAACAAATTCCCAATCATCAAGTCACAAAGAAAAATCAATTAACAGAATTTTGAGAAAAAAAAGATGGATTATAGAATAATTTGTTTTCAAAGGATTAAATAAAGTATGCAAAAATTTTGAAAAAAAAAAGTTTGATCAAACAACCAAATAGCATCAAAATGTGGTCTATAAAAATAACTTAATTAAGCAGCAGCATAATAAACACCCAACACATCTCCCCACACTTAAACAACATTGTCCTAGTGTTGGACAATTATGCAGCAACAAAAACAAGAAAGAAAAAAAGTGAATCAGTTTAGAAATTGCTTGATTTTATCATGTTGCACATGGGAGGCTACTACTGCATCTTAGGTGAATGACGCAGCTCACAAACTCACAAACTCACAATTGAAGTCTTTGTTCTGACAAAGTATTTTTTTCTCAAACTTCAAATTTCCTGAAATTTGTGGTGGCATAACACATTTTTGACATTTGGGGCGCACTCCCATCATCAAAATCTTTTCTGTCTCAATATGTGTCTCAGCTTCTCTAGTAACTTCCTCATTTGGCCATATTTCTGTTGCTCCAACATCTGCTTATTGCTCTAGTATTTTTGTAACTTCTTCTTCTTGGCTTGATTCTCTCTCTTCTTCTTGGCTCGATTCTCTCTCTTATTCTTGTGTCTTGTTAGAGAAGAGACCACCGACCATTTCTTGGTAGGCAGCATCATTTTGCACCATGATTCATTCTTTTCTGGCCTTCCTTTTGGTCACCTGACTTCCACCTATAGTTTTACATGTATATACCATTCTCTACAAAAATCCCTAATTTGACAATTTGGGGGGAAAGGGATTTTAGGAGAGAGAAGAGAAGTCTGAGTCCTACATAGTAAAAAGAGAAAGATGAGTTAAATATGTATTTTAAAAACCTTTAAATAATAAGAAAAAGGAAGTTCAATTAAAATAAAATAAAGCTTCCATTAAAACACACAAATGTAGTGTTTTAGTCCTTTAACCTTTTGACTTCAAATTCTGCACCCAGAAATCAGAAAATTAAATCAAACTTAATGAATTAAAAAGATTGAAATGTAGAAGATAATAAAATTGAAACTAACTAACTTAAAAATGAACTATCATCTTATTCGACTCCTTATAAGCATAAAGCTTAGCAAAACAGAAAACATAAAAACATAAACTAAAAATTTAGTTCTAGTTTTTCAAGTCCCAGCTCGATTTCCTGTTCGAATCTACTCGTCAGGTGGGTTACCCAAAGTGATGGCACACGTTGGTCGAATGAAAAATTCTTCATGGAATGGCTTATGGTAGCATGCCCGAAGCTCATCTTTTTGTCTCTATTTTTCCTTCCAAGGTGGCCCTTTATCATGAATAGCTTGTAATAAATTATTTTTCAAAACCAAAAAGTTTTTAAAATTCCCAGCATTATTTGATGCTGACTGTAATTCATCTTCCTCATTGATTTTAAAATTTTGTTGAACATGAAGCTCAATTATTTTTACGGCATAAACACTAAAAACGTTAAGAGGGTATTTCATTGCATCGTACATGTTAAACTTAATAACCTCCCCATCAAATTCCATCGTCAACGTTCCTTCATGAATGTCGATTTTGGTTCTTGCTATTGTCAAGAATGGTCTTTCCAATAGAATATCAGATGACTTCGTAGATATTTTATAATCAATCTGCATGATATAGAAATTTGCAGGGAAAATTAATTCGTTAACTTGTACCATAATATTTATTAACGCACCCAAATAACACATGGTGTTTTTGATGCCAGTGTCTCCGATTTTAATAGGGATCGTAAACACTCTCTTATCCTTACATTTAAATGGCATTTTTCTCTAAATTACAGTAGACACACTCTTATTGACACTTATTTTTTGAAAACCAATTAATTTCCTTTTATTTGTGCATAAATCTTTTAAAAATTTCACATACCTAGGCACTTGCTTGATCGTGTCAAGTAAAGGAATATTTACCTGTACTTTTTAAAAAGTTTCCAGAATTTCTTTTTGCTCTTTTTCTTTTCTTGTCTTCTCCAGTCTTTCGGGAAAGGGGCACCGAATTATTGCTCGCTTTTCCTAGGTCAACTTTTCATTTTCCTTAATTTTTTTCTATCCAAGATTTTCTATTTCTAGCTCCTTTTCTTCATCAGATTTTGTTTTTTTGGTGTGGGCTTTTGGCAATGTCTTTCCACTTCGCAGAGTAACTACACTCACATTCTCCATTGGATTCACTTCTGCTTGAGACGGAAGCATGCTTCTTAATTCTAACTTGCCTACCAACGTTGCGATTTGAGAGACTTGATTTTCTAGATTTTTGAATCTAGTCTCGGTAGCCTGTTGGAATTGTTGAGTGTTAGTTACCAAAGTTTTAACCATATCTTCTAAAGACATACCTGATATTTTTGTTGATTCAAGCACTGCTGGAAGTTGGATGCTCTTGATGGTTTCATATTTACGGCCAAATTCTATATTATAGAGGTAAGATGTGAGATTTATGATTCAAGGTTTAAAGTACTTACCTCGTGAACTCTTCTCGATGGGTCTCACTCTGTAGAAAATGACTTAGCATTGGTTGATAAAATCCTTATTAAATCATGTGCATCCTGGGGCATTTTATTCACAATCTCTCCACCACTTGCTGCGTCCATCATTTTTTGCTCGATAGATAGTAGTCCCTCATAAAATACCAGATAAGGTTCTGCTTCGTAATTCCATGTTGAGGACATGAGGCACACAGCCTTTTAAATCACTCCTAATATTCGTGAAGGCTTTCTACATCTTTTTGTTTTATCGCACATATATCCCTCCGAATCTAGGCTGCTCGCTTGGCAGGAAAAAATCTGTCCAAAAATTATCGTGTCATCTCATCCTATGTGGTGATGGTTCCTGATGGTAAATAGTACAACTAATCATTTACCGCATCTATAAGAGAAAAAGAAAATGCTCTTAGCTTAATTTGCTCTAAATTAACTCCCTGCGGTTTCATCCTATTACACACAACATAAAATTCTTTTAAATGCTTGTAGGGATTTTCATTTTCTAAGCCTTTAAAAGTGAGTAACAATTGTATAAGTCCAGATTTCAATTCCAAAGGAACTGTCAAATTTTCATAGGTGATACACAATGGGGTTTGGTCAATTGGTGTTGCGGCCATCTGTCGCAGAGTTTGCTGGTTAACAGCCATGTCAACTTCTTGGATACTTTCGTTATTCGAGTTGTCTTCACTTATTGCTTCTTCGTAGGCACTTGAACTCTCTGATACTGAGGCTAATCTTCTATATTTTGCCTCCTTTCTCAATCTCTTCACAGTCTTCTCAATTTTGATATCAAAACTTAAATTGCCTACGAAAGATCGAGTTATAAAATAAAGAATAAAAAAATATTAGTTCAACCGTCCCCAGCAACAGTGCCAAAATTTGATCGGGTGTCAAAACCGTCAAATTAATTCCTACTTTCCGCATAGAAAATTAATAATATTTACGGTAGTGGAAGAAGGTTCGATCCCACAAGGACGGAAAGATCCTTCGATTCTTTGCGTATAAAATAAAAATATTTTATGAATCGAAGAAAAATAAATAAAGTAAAAATCAAAATTTTGTTTAAGAGAAAAATTAATATTTGAGAAATTTCCTAATCAAAAAGCCACAAGTAATTCATTGAATAATCACGATCATTGATTCATATATAGTATAATGGTAAAAATTACTAAGTCAATTATAGTATGGTGAAATATAGCCTTGCACGTACCAATTTTTCCTTATTATTAAAACGATCAGGAACCAGCTCTCTACAGTCATTCCAATTCTCAAATAGACATTATGGAACCAGCTCTTACTTAGTCTTCTAGAAACCGCATTAAAGACTGAAAAAACTTGACTCAAGTTAACACTTAAGAACCAGTTCCACTATGTTCAAACCAAATCGCTAAAATTCACAAAATAATTAAACCTCAATTTAGCTGAATAATATTTTGATTGCTACTCTAGCAAGTCGAAAGACAATTCTAGATCAACACAACTCGCATAGCAATTTATTATAATCGAACACATGGGATGAACTCTTTTTGCACATATCCGAAAATAATAATGGTTCTATGATAAATAAAATTAAGGTGAATAGTAATTTACCCTTAGAATTAAAAATATTTAGATCTTACATAACTTTTAATGAATTACTTTGTATTGCTTCCGATTATGAATTAAGAAATGTGTAGCCAAGCAGCATAAACACAACACAAAAATAACTAAAGAAGAAAAATAAAGAAAATAATTAAATGGAAAGAACAATTAAATTAATTTGTAAATTCTCTACTTAACTCTCTTCCTATAATAGGAACAAATCCTCCTATTTATAGAAGTGAGAAAACTAAATAAAATAAATATAAAAGAACTACGATAACATTCCAATCATCTATTCATAAAATCTGATCTAACCCCTATCTGAATTTTGAATTTTAAAATTAAAACAGCTCGGTCATCAGATGCCAGAAGCTTTTGGTCTTCTTGTGCCCATAAGCCACGATTATAAGTCTTATATTTTCATCATCTAATCAAATCTCACAACAATCGCAAATTACTTATTATTTAATTTCTGATATATGATATTTTTTTATAAAAAATATTACTAAGATATAAATAAAATATGTCATAGGTTAAAAATTATAGTGATTTTGTTAACACTTGTGTGTATATACTTAAGTACCAACGTGAGATTCAAGATCACAAGTACTAATCATAACACCCACTTTAATTTCATTTTTAAAATATAGATTAAAACATACCTTAAACATATGGAACACATCTTCATATTTTTAAATCATTGTCATGTTTTACATTTTAAGTTGATTTTTCCACTCTCAATTCTTCAAATTTACTTTGAAAAGCTAAGAATGCAAAATTTACTTTATCAAGAATTAAAAAATATATATAACACTCCATGAACATGAAATTACGACTATGAATTGAAACATATTAGCTATTATAATCGGATGATTTTATATTATTAATCTTATAAGATTCTAAATATTATTAATTTTTTAAAAATTAATATATATATATATATATATATATGTTAGATTTATAATGTATTTAATTCATATAAATATCATGATATTTAATCATAATTTAGATTTATAATGCATTTAATTCATATAAATATTCATGATATTTAATCATAATTTGACATATTTATTTTTATTATGAAATATTAATGCATAGATTTTTACAATAAATGTAATGATATTATTGCAAAGGAATGCCTTTTTTTTAATTATATTTTAACTTGTTGATTAGCTATATAAGTTCCAAGATTTTATTTTGAAAGAATCAACTCCCTTTTAACTGTCAGAAAAATTAGTTAGAACTGTAGACATGGATGCAAATTATTATATTCCTCTAAATATATTATGACCCTTTGATTGATTTTTCAGTCATTTAATTGACTCTTGACATTTACTAATATTTTTGATCTTTTTCTCATGATTATAATTGTGCCCTAGATTCTAAACACATAATAAAAACCATTTATCACATTATAAAAAAATATTATTCTTTTCATAATATATCATAAAATCATAAAAGATTAACTATAACATATATTAATGTAATCATCATAATCTATACTTTACATAATATATTTCATGACACGTTAATTTTTTGAAATATTTTATTATATATTTTGATTCATTAAAAAAATATCTAATTTTTAAAAATATTTTATTACCACAATTAAGATATGTAATGAATACATTATTATAAAATGTTAGGATGTTAAGAGATTGTTTTTTTTGATTAAATTCGGGAATGAATTTATGTTTCGTATCAAATAAATGATTGGCAAATTTTGTTGATTAAAATTGTGACATAAATTAAAATCACTCGATCTTGAATTTATCAGAATTCAAAAATTGCATATTTCTAGGAAAGTGAAAACAAAAAGATGTATTTGTTATTATGAATATGAATACAAATAAGTATAGCGCTTTATAAATTATTTGAAGTTTGACTTAAAAAAAGTTTATTTAGTAAAGTTTATTTAATAAATGAATCGAGTCCAAACTAGATAATATTTGAATTGTTTAAGCTCATAGAGTAGTTTGATAGCTCATTAATTTATATAAAAATAATTTAATTTTAGATATATAATTTATGAATTGATAATTATATGAATGTACAAAAATACTTTTAGTTTAATTATTAATATAAAAATATAAATATTCATCAAATATAATAATTTTATCAATAATTTTTTTGTATAATTTATTTTTATAATTTATATTTATTAGGCTCGTTTAAGGTTCATTTAAGCTTGCAATTGAGAAATTTGACTCAAACTCATTTGAATATAAATAAGTCGAGCTTAAACAAAATAAAACTCAATTTAACTTATTCATTTGTACCTTTAATTGTGAAAAGCAACAAAATAAATCAATAATGTTAAACGTCAAATTGGCGGACCAAAATTTGCAAAGAGTGGTAAAAATATTCAAAGTGTAATGGAAAATAATTGAAATTAAACATGTTGGTTGCCATTGTAGGCTTATGCTTAGTTCAATTCAAATTAATTATGGAAGCATTGCTTGCCATAGAATTTTATTATCCTTGTTCCCAACATATATATTATTTATGTTGATTATAGCTCACTGCACGTTCTAAGGATTTGTTAATTAGTTAATTGATTCTATAATTATTTGATTTACAAATTTAGGATTTGTTTCTTGATTATTTTTCATTTTTAGATTATTTAATAATATGATTTTAGATTGCTAAACATTTGAAAGAATTAACAGGAATCTTAAATCAACTTAATCAATAGTTTTTGAAATTTGATGAAAAATATATTATTCTTTTGAATCCTATATTCTTTAAATTCAGAATAATCGATCGTAATGATTGATCATTATTATAAAATTGTTCTTGATAATACTTCCATTCCATGATCAAAACAGATTAAATGACAGATTTTATATTAAACAATTGATTAAATGACTGATTTATAAAACATTTTGAAATGCTAAATAAATTATTAATGATATATAATTAACATAATATTATAATATTTAAAAATAGAAGGTGAGGGAGGAAGAATCTTAAAATATTATAAGATAATGGAAATGGGGGGGTGTGCTGGTAAAGATGATGCTGTAATTATATGTGTTGTTTCCTCTTTTTTAAACCTCAAGATTATTTTCTTATAATATTTTCTGCACTCACCAATTAATTCTTCCCTTTAATTTTTACTTTTATAAATTAAATTAAATCAAAATCAAATTGAATTTATATTTATTTAATTCATTTTTTGTATCCATCTGCTATTTCTATTTTCATATTGAAAACTAAACTAAATCATATATATTTTTGGATTTTATACACTTAGATGGAATCCAAGTTAATATTAATTTTCATAATAATTTCATAATCTATATAAAAATAAATACAGTTAAGGACATAGTTAACTTTTTCATCGATTTCTTGTAAATTAAAGAAAAAAAAGTATGATCATAAATAGACCATAAGTATATTTAGGAAAATTCGTGTCCGCCAATGTCTAGGAGGGTATTTTAAATTAATAAAAATTGATTAAAATAACTAATAGAAATCATTGCATGTGTCTATCATATATTATGACTGTCATGATGAGTTTGGTATATCATCTAACAGCATGCTTCACCCACCGCCATTCCTATCTTTGGTTTTGATTGGACAAGAGGAATACTCATATATATATATTTATATATATATATATATGGTATAGTCAATAGTCAATCACTTCCACAAATGGAGTTAAAAAGTTTTACGTTCATTATTACAAGCATCTGATTCTTTTTACTGATAAATTGATCTATAATTAAAATAGATTATATTTAATTTATTAGTTTAAATACTTTTATAATTTTAAATAATACTAATTCAATTTGATAATTATTTTTATAATTAAATATGAAATTTTTTCAATATGTTTGATCTTATAGAAAATGTTCAAATGCTTATAAAATAATATTCCACTTTGTAATATTTATGAAAGTTTTAAAATATTTTTAATTAGATAATTTTATAATGATAAAATTACAACTATATTACTGAACAATATAAGTATCTCGTTTATAGATGTTACATTTTAGCTTTTCAAAATTCAATGGAGCTTTCTAGTAGATGTTATGGAGATGGTCAATAATCACCCATTTAAATCTATGTTGTTTTTTTATTTTATTTTATGTATTTATACATATGAAATATGTTTGAAATATTAAAATTCATTTTCTCTCTTATAGACCCTAGCCATTATTCCATGAGCATTATTCATCTGTCACCATTATTTTTTCACCCTTGTCATTTATTCATCCTCATCCCTCACTTCTATTATTATTTTATTATTATTATTATTCTTTTTCCTTCTTTTTTTTACTCCTCCCTCTCCTATTTTCTCTTCTCAATAATGTTGTTCCATGTTTTTCATTACTTACTCCAGTGTTATTTTATCCTTTTTGTCGGTGTCCATTATTTTCATAAATATGCTAAATATACATAAATAAATAAATATTATATAATATATTTTGATATATATATATATATATATATATATATATTAATTATGTATATTATATAATAAATATATATTATCAATATAATAAATTCAAAAAATTAAAATAGAAAAAATATCAATACAACAAATAATGAACTTTCAAAATAAATAATCATACCATTTATTTTAATGTTTTTTATTTTTATAATTAAAAATCATTAAATAACAATTAATCATAACATCAACAGTTGACAATCGATAAGCATAACAATCATAATAATAAAAGTAGTAATACAATATACAATATTATGATGACTAGAGTTTCTTTTTTATTAAAATTAATTTTAATGAAATATGATGTTATTTTAAATTTTTAAAAAATTAACAGAATTTATTTTTTTATAAGGAAAAATCATTAAGTTGTTGAAGAAATGAAAAAAGATTACCTTTATTTCAACATCAAACGACAAATTTATCATTTTAAATAAGAATTTTAAGTATAATTTTTCTTTAGAAGGATCTTATTCTAGTTCACTCTTTACTAGAATGACTTTCAAGTTTTTTTTTTTAATCTGAATTTAAAATATTTGAAAATTTCAAGTTTCTTTAGCTTTGCTAAATACCATATAAAGCTTATGAGTTCATAAAAACGTTACAAATATATAAATACTTGATTGATAAATTTATCATTTTTATTTAATTTTTACCACTCGATTTATATACATTTTATTTGTAATTTTTAATAAGATGAGAAGGTATAAAGATGAATAAAAGTGGAATTCTCTTTTTTTTTTTTTTGACCATTCTTATTTTTCATGAGATTTAATTAATGGAGGAAAGGGTTCAAACCCTCTTGACTTCCTTTCAGCCATCTCGAGACGCCGTTGCTACTCAATTTTCACAAGCAATACCAACTTAAATGATTAAAATAAGCCAATACCAATTAATAAACTAGCCTAATTAATTACCTGACACATATATATAACTTAATACGAATATATCAATCTATTTATAGGCTATTTAAAATTTAATCTAATTAAAAAATAATAAAAAAAAGATGAATCGAAATCAAAATAAAAAAGCTTAAATCGGCTTGAGCAGCATGCATGCATGCATATATATAGATGCTTTTAAATAAGTTAAAAATGTTGTTAGGGACAAATGCTTTTAAACAAGAATAATATACAACGAATTTAAAATAGATATAATATGGAGAAAGCTGGGTGACATTATCATATATACAATTAATATTCAATAATAAAGACATAGATGCAGGTAAATTTGACAAAATAAACAAAGAAAACATAACTCCAAAGATACCAAAACCTCGGATAAGACATAAAGACTCGCCGCTCATTTTATTCTTTTTATAAAAATTTTTGGATGATTAGAATGGATTTTTCACCCCATTCTTTTTGAATATTCAAAGCATTTTCATAAAATATTTCTAACCCTAATATAGTTTGTTTCCCTTGTTTTTCACCACCCAAATGGATATTATGCTACGATCTAGTTGAGTTTGTATTCATGGTAACCAAATGGAACATATGTTTTATAAGCTTTGATTGTTGTATAGAACATCCATTAAATTCAAATGGTTTAATTATATTTTATTTTGGTGAAATGATTGGATTAGACAATGTAATTTCGAGTCTTGAAATAGTCAAAAGAGAAGCCTCCATTGGTTCGTATAAGGATGACTTTTTCTTTAAATTCTTATCAAAAATGGGTCCCCTTCACTTTCTTAGTGCCAAATATTGGTGGGAAAGTTTGGTTACCGGCTCCCTTTTTTTGACCAATTAAAACTTTATGAAATTGCCTCTCAATTATCTCATATATGTGTATGTATGTATATATATAATATTATATTATATGGTGAGCCTGAGTGGCACATGCAAGGTATGGTCAGGAAATTAAATGAAGGATATGAGATTTTTCTTTTTGAAAATATTGAATAAGGTCGTCTATAGATTATTCTAGATTTATTAAAAATATATTAATTTGTATATTTTTTTTAAACAAAAAATTGAAAATTATGACCCTTTTATTCTTTTAAATTCAAAGTAACTTGAAAATTGAAAAATGAATTTTAATAAATTTGGAATTCACTTTATTATACTTTCCAAATTTCACAATTTAAACGAGTTTTTATATATTTAACATTTAAAATATTACTAGTCCAAATAATTTATAAATCTACTAATAATGAAGATAATATATCATTAAACAAGTTCTAAAATAGATGTCTAATAAATTAAATTTTAAATATAAAATATCCTTATAATTGAATGAATATTTAAAGGAAAGATTATAGCTGCTGTGTGTGTTTTGATGATAAAATAAAAGAAAATAATTATTCTTTGATAATGAGTACGTAGAAATGGGTCAAGGAATTATTCCACAAACAACAGAGAGATATAAAACAGAAGCAGACATATATATATATATATATATATTATATTATGTGATATTTCGTAATGAATAAAAAAGTAGTTTATGATATTAAATCATTTAGTAAGAGTAATTGTTTATAGTTTTGAAAGTGGTCAACTTGGAGATTCCTTCCCCAATTTACTGTCAATTATTTTCATTAACTTATTTATTACCTCTTGTTTTATAATTCCACCCATAATTTCACTATTTTTTTTAAATTGAATTAAGAAGAAATAAAACCATATACCTCCTGTATTTTTTCCATATTAGTTAATCAAATATAAAATTCAGAATCAAAAAATTAATAAATTTTTTATTGGATTTAATTCTAGAAAAATAAAATTTTTAATTTAAAAAAATTAATAAAAAATTTAGTCCAATCAAATACGGAAAAAGGTGGGTAGTCATGTTACGTTTGAAAAATAAGCGAAAACGCCGCGTTTTACATAGTAACTTCACATGCTAAAGTACACTCTGTTTTCTACTAAACAACCAAAACAACATATACCAAAAACCTCCAAACAAAACAAATTTGGCCAAAAAAAATAGTCAAAGTCTTAGCAATTTTCTATTAATTTCATCAATAAATCTAAAAATATAATATACCGTTTCAGAATTTGAAGAAGTACTGATAAATAACTATACATATATTTATTAAGTATTTCTTTTTCTTTGTTTATTTTTATTAATAAATAAAATATCGAAAATTTATAACATGGCAGCGAAAACGATTTTTAATATTTTTTCTACAAAATTATAAATGATTAATCATATTGTAAATAAATATGGATATGTATTATAATATTGGTAATGGGTGGACGATGAATTTTCCATGGGAGGAAGTTTGTCATAATAATAGTAACCTATAGAAGAGGGAAAGAAGGGATTGGACTGGTCTTAGTGTCCGCTTTTACCGCTTTATCGGTGATTCATTCTTAGAAATGTTCAATTTTAAGTCCTTAATTATTATGATTTGTTCTATTAATCCCTTAACTTTTATTATATTATATTGAGCCCTTGAACTTTTATTTGGTTATACATTACACCATCAACTATTATATTTGCTTTTTTAAAACCCTTAAACTTTTACTATGTTGCATTAAGTTTCTGATTCAAAAAGTTCTTAATGTTAATTAAATAATAATACAAAGGTTCAACGTAAAATCTATAATAGTTCAGGGGTTTAAAATACAATTTTTCCTTTAATCTTTGAAGTTCATCAATGGAGACAAATACACTTGGTACAGAATACTGATTCTATGACTAATACTACCTTACAAAAATAAATAATGATAAGGACAGAGAATTGGATGCATTGAAAACTGGCTACTCGTTAGGCTTTTGGCTTTATCCACTTTTGTCTATTGAGCTAGTGAAAAGATAAAGGTAAGTCTTAAAAGCACTACAAACTTGGGTATTTTTTCTTATAATTCGGCTTAAATTAATCATTAATAGTTTATCATAAATAAATCATCCTATATGTTTTAGTCAATAGATTTTTTTAGAGTAATTCATCTTTTTTAAAATGTAATATATGATTTTTTATTATACTTTTTAAATGTATTTTTTTTCATTTTTTTTTATCATAACAAATATTTTTAAAATAAGTTTAATAAGAAAAAAAGATGTTAAGAGGTTAAATTCTTTTTTTAAACTTGCTTTCATTTTAAGTGAATATATAGATGAATAGACACATTTGAGAACATATACAAATTCAATCAAATTTGGTAATTTGATTGATATTAGTGTTTTATCGAGTGAATTTTTAGATACCGAATGATATTTTATTAAAAAAAAGAAAAACACAAAAGAAGCATCAACATGGGAGCAACTTGTTGTTTAGTCCTTATAAAAAGCTAAGTTAACCTCTTAGAAAAGCCTCCTCATCTCTCCATCTTTTGTCTGGCCTTTTTCTTCTTTTATTGAAAAAGAAACTTTGGTTTAGTCCATTGGTCAAGTGTAGTATAGTAATATAGTAGAGAATAATGGATAATCAAAGGAATTCTCTTCTTAATTGGGCTTATTACTGCCAAGGAAAGGTAATTAATTGACACATTTTCTTAATTTTTTGATGTTTGATCCTGCTTTTGGTCCCTTTTCAGTTGAAACAAGTAATGGGTTGCTTTTATTTTTGACTTAATTTTTTGGTAATGGCAATTTTGTGAAATGCAGAGCATGGAAGAGCTATGGCACTTAGTTTTGTGCACAAATTTGGAGCTTGACCAGATGAAATTAGCAGCTCAAGATGAGTTGAGGAAGAGAGATGATCAGTTAATTCATATGAAAGATTTACTTAGCAGAATGATTAGAGAAAGAGATGAAGCTGTTGACAAATGCCAGAGATTACAGCTTGAGAAGCTGTTACTTCAGCAGCAGAAAAATGCTCCTCTGTCAGGAATTTCAAGCATTGAAGATGAACCCAGAAGAGGAATTGATTCAAACAATGGATTTTCATCATCAGATTGTGATGAAAGCATTGTGTCATCACCAATTATTGATCCAATTCTACCCCAGTTGACGCCGCCGCTGCCGCCCCCACCACAAACGGCTCTGCCTGAAAAGCCATTACCTGAAATGGTCGTGCCTGAAAAGCCATTACCTGAAAAAGGAAAGCTATTGCAAGCAGTAATGAAAGCTGGTCCTCTTTTACAAACACTATTACTTGCCGGACCACTTCCTCAATGGAGACACCCACCACCACCGCTTGAATCCTTTGAAATTCCACCAGTTACCATCCCATCACCGCCGCCACAACCACCACAGCTCCTCCTTCACGACTCTATAATAAACACCAACGGTTGCAACAGGAAAAGGGTGCTTGGTTTTGATGGCTGTGACTCACCTACAGAGACTAAACATCAAAGGATGCTTCTCAACCACTAACTATTTCTTCAAGTTCTAAAAAGGATTACATCTTTATACATAAATTATTACTTCAATTGTCCACTAAACACTAGCAAGCAATGGAATATGAAATGTTTGGTATGTCAAGGATTAGCATTTTGTACAGAAAGTTTAATGTTTTTTTCTTTTTAGAAACTATTCTAAGCTGACCCAAAATGGAGGGAGATATGATGAAGCTGGTTTGCATCTTCTCTAAACATTTTACTAGGCTTTCTTGATATGGGAAAGGGGCAATGGTTTGTCCAGAATTGCTTGCTTTTTTGCAACATGCAACTCTTAAGCTCCGGATTTGGATAGAGATTAGCTTATTATCATAAAAATCATGATTGTTAGTCAAAATATTTGTTAGCTAAATGCATAATAGTACTATAAATATGGTCTATAATGTCTGTAAGATAAGAATGTTGTAATGTTTGAGACTCTCAGAAAGATTTCTTTTTTATTTAAATTATTGAATAAGATGATTTTATACTGTTATGGATTAATGAGATTCGTTCGAGCAAAATAAAATCATAAGCTTGGTGGCGGGGAGAAAAAAAAGACTTTGCTGAAAAACAAAATGATGGGTGTGAAGTTGGTTAGGATTGGAAGTTGAAGGTAAAGCCAACAGCCAATAGGTATCAGACAGGTGCTTGTTGGGTTAAGTGGATCCCACAAATCAGAATCAGTATCTGCTGCTGGTCTCATCTATCATTATATATTACTTTTGTTTCTTTGAGAGGTGATGAATATCATTATTATTTATATCTCTTTTATGTTTTCTTTCCGGTCATTTTCCCTCTCTTTTATTTTCATTTTTATTTTCTTAAAAGCTTTTCTTTTAGCTGTTTTTGGAGACTAGTGGTTAAAACTCTGCATCTCTTCAAGCAATTCACTAATTCCATGCAAGTATGATTTCAAAAATTAACTGGCTTGTGTAATACCTTGATTCATCATTTCTAAATTAAACATGATTTTATAAATTTAAATCATATCATATTAAATTTAATCCACTAATTTTTTTAAAACTATTAATTATATTTTTACAGATTAATTATATATTTTCATGTTAAATATACATGTTGTATAACATATAAATTTATTATATCAAATGGGTTATGATACATTATTCATATTAAATTTGAATAAAATTTGATTCAAATTTTTAACATAATTAAGATTTTGAATCATATTTAGATCGACCATAAACTAATTGTACTTATAAATTAACATAATTTAAATTTAATAATTCAAATATTCACCCATGGTTTTGATTTCATATAACATACTAATAAAAAAAAAGTATTTGTCAATCTTATTTTTATGTTTTATTAAAATTATCATTTGGAACACTGTCTAAGGAAAAACATAAGTAAATGAAAAAAAAAATGTAAAGCTAAAACAATGCCAAAGGAAGATAGAGTAGCAGGAATTTAGTGTGTTTGGGGGTTGATTTAGAGGAGTTCATAATCCCTCCTATTGGCAATTACTGTTCATCCTTAATCTACCCACCAAATATCTTTCTGCCATGGAATTATGAATGATGCAACTCAAACAGATTCATTCATGATCGAGGGTTATCGTTAATCATTCATATAAATTCTACCAAGAACATTGGTTGGTGGTTGCCACGCCATGCATCGTTCCAATCATTGCGTTCAACAGAAATTCTTCCTATAAACGTCTTTCTATTATACGAGTAGCCATGCTTTCTACCTATTAAGATGAAAATACCAAATTCTAGTAATAATAATGGAAGGGATAGGTGAGAAGTAATAGTAACAGAAACTCAACTGAAACCTTGTTTTTTTTTTTAATTGGCAAAAATAGCATTATGAGGGAGGCAGGCAGTAACTACTAACTGGCTACTCTATTAGTAGTTGAACCTAAATCTTAGTATCCTTCCATCTGCTTCATTCATCACTACCAAATAATCAAAAAAATAATGACGAAAAACGACTTAAAAATGATGAAATATTCAAATCTTATGGAGCATGAATGCTTCAATATATCATTTTTATAAATGAGAGATATATACAATTTAAATAATGAAAATTTTAATATTAATGATCGATTGAAAAAGTGAAAACAAGAAATGAAAATGAAAAACGGAGTAGAGAAAGAAGAGATGGAGGGTTAGGAATGTTAGGCTGCAGGACATGGGAGGCTGCGGAGGGTAAACTGGTCCACACGGCAGAGGCTTAGAAAAGCTTTGACTATTACACACCAACAGAAATGTCCAAATCATTATTCATTATAGCTTAAATAAGTCTCACTCAATTAGGTTAAGAATCCAATATAAATAACTTCACCCTCTTCATCACCTTCAACTATAAAATCGAATTCAATTTTTCATAAAATTATTAATTATGTTGGTATTTTAAAGTATTGTTATTGAAAGACATTTGAAATCTTATTATTATTATTTTGAGTAGTTAAAGAAACCCAAGCCCACTCCAAACCCTTGCTTGCTGTCATTAATAAATGGGCTCTGTTCTACAAACTAAAGAGATACTTCCAGAATGCCCTTCTACCATAAAAGCCTCTATAGAAATTATATCATTTATTATTTTTTAAAATTTTATTTCTATTTAATTTTAATTTTAATTTTAATTTTAATTAGAATATTTATCAATTTTTTTATCAAATTTTATTTTTACCCTTAATTTTTTATATTCATTCTTTTTAATTTTTCTCTTCTTCTCCTTCCTCTATTTATTTTTTTCCTTCCTTTTCTTTTGCTATTTCTTGTTCCTCCTCTTTCTCTTCATTTATTGTTTCTTCTTCTTCTTTTTCTTATTTTCCTTCTTTTTTTATCATCTATTTAGATCGATCGTGAGAAATTAATAATTTTTCATTAGAAAAATTATTTGATTTGTCATTTTTTAAAGTTTTATATTCATTTTATATCAATTTGACTTTTAATTAAATATCTATCAATTTTTATTAAATTACATTTTTACCCTTAATTATTTATTTTACATTTTATTCCTTTTACTTTTCTTCTTTCTAAGATCATAATTTTTCAAATCCCTACTTTTTTTTTTGTCTTCTTCTTCCTCCTCTCTTTTATGGTTATATGAAAATTGATAATTTATTATTAGTATTCATCTTCTTTTTATTATTTTAGATTATATTTTTACATTTTTTTTATCATTTTTTTATTTTTTACTATTACAAATATATGTAAATATATTGAAATCCCTACGGAATTGACAATACACGCTTTATAGTGGTTCGACACTAACTCTTGGCCTATGTTCACTTCTCCTAAGTCTTCCACTTACGATTTCACTAATCACAATCAATTAATACAACAAGGATTCCTCACAATGAATCCTAACCCTAATGTTTTCAGGCTCACACTCAAACATTTACAATGATATCAATCTCACAAACTCTCAAATACAAGATAATGTCCCAAGCATTAATCATACACTAACCCACAATTACAAACATAACATTTAGGCTGTGTGAATGGAATACAATGAGAGTTTACAATGCTAGATTGAGAATACAACAATTAAACTTATTTGAAATTGAAGTTCTAGGCTCAAAGGAAGCTTTGCACACAAAGAATAACCGTTACAAATTGAATAGAAAGTGTCTATCTTGAAATAGATCTGTTAGAAAGTGTTTTAAAATGAATATGAAAAGTCACGTACGGTCGTATGAATTTGCACACACCCGTACCAATTCAAAAACACATATTCAAATATAAGACAAAAACTTGGTACGTCCATACCATACATTGGTACGTCCATACAGAAATAAAGTTACTGACAAACAAAATTTCTGAGAGCTATGGCATGACTATCCACCCATTGGTACGCTCGTACTAGACAAAGTTATTAACAAGCAAAATTCCTGAGAGCATTGGTATGACCATACCACCCATTGGTATGCCTATATCACTCTCAATAAAATAAAGCCAACTTGGTACGACCAGCCGTATGCCCGTACCACAATAAGCATAGAATCGGTATGATCTTACCAAGAATGGTATGCCCGTACCACAATAAACATAGAATCGGTATGATCGTACCAAGAATGGTACACCCGTACCATACACAGTAAATTCAATTTAACTTAGTATGGTCAACCATATGGTCATACCACATAACACATACAAGTGGTACGCCCGTACCATACATTGGAAAATTATTTTGAATTGCAAATAACTTAAATTGAATAGCACAAAACATATACATCAAAATCCAAGGTCTAACAATCTCCCCCTTTTTGATGTTGGCAATCAATTTAAGTTAAATTTACAAAAACATACTCAAAAGGTTTAGGTTTAAAATTTTTTTAGAAATCTCCCCCTTTGTTTTATAAATCATGCCATGAAATACTAAATAATCAATCAAACACAAGGGAAATGAGAAAATCATAAATAGAGAATGTTAAAATACATACCATATGATCAGAGAAACATACATAATTGTATGATCAAAGCATAAACAGAACATAAACAAAATATATGATCAGAGCATAAAATAAAGATCAGAGTAGTATCAAACTAAGTCATAATTAGAGCAATAAATAATAAATAATTTAAGATAATGAACTGAATAATCATCATATGTCATATATACTTAAAAATGAATACAATAATCAAAGCAAAAATATACTCGAAATGAATACATTGATCAGAGCAACAATGATAAAATATCCTTGAAATGAATACACTGATCAGAGTAATAATGAAACAAAATAATAATAAAAAAATCAAAACTAGTCTAAAAACTCTAAAACTAGACCTAAACATCCAAAATATATCTCCCTTTGACAACATCAAAACAATCATTGTGAGTCCTGAGGAGGACTTGGTGGAGAAATAAATGGGTCTAGCAGGAGACTAATGGATTGGAGTGTAGTAGCTGTCATCATCTGGAACTCATGTGACTTGGTAGCTTGCTGATCCAAGAGCTGATCTATAGAATCAAGGTAGCACTCAATAACATATAGGTGATCAAGCTGAGTGGTAATAGTAGCAAGCTGCTGGGAGACCAACTCAGTAAAAGAAGGAGAAGCTACAGTAGCAGAAACAGCTGGATCAAGTGTGGGAGTAGCAGCAGGAGTAGGATCAGGAACAGCAGTAGAGGAAGATCCACCTTGCAAATGCCTCTGACATTTGTGACTCAAAGTCGCCTGACGAGAGGTAGCAACAGCAATAGAGGGATCAGAAGACTCATGCCACTCTGCAAGTGTGTCATCTAGAAGTGACACCTACATGTGACGACAAACAACAATAGCACTATGTTTGTAGAGTGCGATAGTGTCATTAGGAAGATCTAATGATAGAAGATGCTCTAGGCAATGAGCAATGTACTTTAAAATGAGTATGGAACTCACTATCAAAATCATGTTCAAGGAGCATGGAATGCTTAATGAACAATAGGTCAAGATTGGGACCTTTCGGTCTGGGAGCAGAAGGAAAAGAAGAAAAGACATTAAGCTGATAGCAGATGTGATGAATGATAGGGCTAAAAAGAATAGATCTGTTTGGATATTTCTGAATGCTAACCTCATGTAAAGAGGTATGAAGCTAGCATCTAAACTGGATCGGGGTACCCATGACCATAGAATATAAGAAGATTAGGTTAGGGCCAGTGACAGTGTCATTAAACTTAGATCACCCAAAAAGCAAATAGATGATCAGTCTATGATAGTAATAGAGAGAAGGAGACCGAAGACAGGAGGCTTTAAGCCTCAAGGGATGAAACAGGGTATTGAGTGTGATATCCCACCAGAAAGAATTGTGATCAAAGACTATGGATTTGGCATTTGTAATGCCATCAGTGGGGAAGTTGAAAAGAGCATCAAACTCTAACAGAGAAAGAGTGTAGAGTTTGTGAAAGAAACGAAAAGTACAGCTGTAGGAATTAGATAGCTGAAAAGACTATAGAAACTCTAAAGCAACAGTCTTGATATAGTGGTTATCTAGAAAAATGAAATTTAACCAACCAACATTGGCCAAATATCATAGAGCGTCATCCTCTAGTCCGGTCTGATGGATAGTGGAGCAATACATGAAATGAGAGTGAGAGAAAACTTTCTCATTCAGAATAGAGGTGCGAATGACAGAGGCAGAGCCTGCAGAAATGGTGCATTTGACTCTACGTCCTTGTGACTAATAGCCACCATGAGTAGGAAGGACTGACATAGTGAAAAATAGGAATTTAAAAAAAAAATAGATTTTTCAAAAATTTGGTAGAATTTTGACTAATTTTTGAAAAACTCAAAAAATTTCACCTGCATAAAAATCAATAAAATTTGACACACAATATCACAACACAATCCTAAACAACTATCTCTAAAGAACCTAAGGCTAAAAGTGACTAGATTGCTCAAAAACTTATAAATAAAAACTGAATCAAAAAGCAATAAAACAGTTAAAATTGAAATTAAAAACTGAAGATTTGAAAGAAAACCAACCAAAAATGAAGGGTGAAGGAGTGGGCAAATGAATTTAGAGTGATTTGGGAGTGGTTTGAGTGATTTTGGTGAGGATTTGAGAGAGAAATCAAAGAAATTCTATTTTCGGTAATCGGTGGCAACTGAAAAATTGATTTTACAATAGGATTTTCAAATCGCGTATGGGCATACCACCTAGGCGTACGACTATACAACTCAAAAGTACCTAAAATTAAACTATTACATACGGATGTACCACTAGGACGTACGGTCGTACGAGAGCTTTGCCCAAAATTTTAGTTTTGAAACTTTGATTGGTACGAGCATACAGGATTCACGTACAACCATATTAAAATTTCATCTAAAAAATTAAAGAATTTGAAACTTGATTGGGTACGGGTGTATGGAATCTGTACGACCATACTGATTTTATGCTTAAAACACGTATGGGCATACTAAAATGATGTATGACTATACTTGACATTCGACAGATTTTAGAATTAAAACGGAAGGATCCGTACGAGCATACCAAAGGTTATATGGTTGTACGAGACCTAAAATTCAGAAATTTTTGAAGAGATTTGAAAGGATTTCTTAAATTTTTTAAAGTCTATTAATCAACCCTACTTAAAAATGATCTATCTATCACCCCTAGCTCATGTTTGATGAAGTTTAAATGTTCTTCACGTAGGAGTTTTATAAAAATGTCTGCCAACTGGTGAGTTGTATCAACAAATTCTAATACAACCTTCCCTTTTTGCACATTATCACGTAAGAAATGGTGCCTAATATCAATGTGCTTAGTCCTAAAATGCTGAATGGTATTCCTGGATAAGTTTATAGCATTAGTGTTATAACATTTAATAGAAGTGCAGGATACACAAACATTGTAATCCCTCAATTGTTGTTGAATCCATAACACTTGGGCATAATAATAACCTACGAATATGTATGTAGATTCAGCAGTAGACAAAGATAGACAATTCTATATCTTGCTAAACCAAGAAACTAAACAATTCCCTAAGAAATGACAAGTACCAGAAGTACTTTTCCTATCTAATACATTGCCAGTAAAGTCAGCATCAAAATAAGCAATCAAGTCAAAAAAGTCATTCTTAGTATACCAAAAGCCATAATGCATAGTACTAATCAAGTATTTGAAAATCCTTTTCACAACACTCAAATGAGATTCCCTAGGATATGATTGAAATCTAATACACATATACACAGTAAACATTATATCAAATCTAGAAGCAATTAGGTAAAGCAAGCTACCTATCATACCTCTATAATTCTTTTGATCAACATGTTTGCCGCTTTCATCCAAGGAAAGCTTTATGGTAGTACTTATGGGAGTCTTGCTAGCTTTTGTATCTTCTAGTCTAAATTTCTTAAGCATTTTTTATGTATACTTGACTTGGTTGATAAAGATCTCATCTTCACATTGCTTGACTTGAAGTCCTAAGAAATACTTTAGTTCTCCTATCATGCTTATCTTAAATTCTCCCCTTTTTGATGTTTCACCTATGATTTGCTCTTTGGAGTGCCCTTTCGAAAATTACAACTCCTTTAGAAGATCATGCTCAATGTGAGTTACAGCTAGGTGAGGAGGAAGATCATTCACCTCTTCCTTTTCAACTTCATTTATGATAGCTTCTTGTTGGTTCTCATTCCCTGCACCTTGTTCTAAAAGAATTCTTACATCATCATCATCAACAATGTCCTTTCTTGGACTAAGGGAGTAAGTCTCATAAAAAATAATATGCATAGATTCCTCTACAACCAAAGAACATTTATTGAACACCCTATATGATTTACTAGATGTTACATAGCCTAAGAATAAACCTTCATCAGTTTTTGAATCAAATTTTCCAAGGTTATCCTTGGTGTTTAAAATGTAGCAGTTGCAACTGAATACTCTAAAGTATGAAATTCTTGATTTTCTACCATTCCATAGCTTATAAGGAGTTTTGTTTATAATCGGTCTTAAATGAACTTAATTTATGACATAACAAGCGGTATTGACCGCTTCAGCCCAAAAGTATGAAGGTAATTGATACTCATTAAGCATTGTACGTGTCATATTATAAAGTGTTCGGTTTTTCCTTTCAACTACCTCATTTTATTGAAAATTTCTAGGAGATGAAAAGTTATGATGAATAGCATGCAACTCACAAAAAGATTTAAAAGTTTCATTTTAAAATTCTTTTCCATGATCACTCCTTATTTAATAAATGTAATATCCTTTCTCATTTTGCATTCTTTTAATTAATGATTGAAAAGCATTGAATGCATCATCTTTATGAGCTATAAATGAAACCCAAGTAAACTAGAGTAATCATTAACAATGACAAGTGAATAATGTAGACCACCTAAACTAACTACCTTTGTTGGTCCAAACAAATCAATATGCAATAATTGTAGAGGTTTAGAAGAAGTTACCTTGTTCTTTACCTTAAATGAAGAATTTACCTATTTTCCCATTTGGCAAGCCTTACATATCTTGTCCTTAGCAAATTTGATCTTTAGAAGTCTTACCACATGCTCGTTCTTCCCGAGATTGTTAATGCTTTCGAAGTTAGCATGTCCAAGCCTTATATGCCAAAGTTATGAGTCCTCACTTATGAAAACAAGACACTTCACATGTTTGTTAGCAAAAGAATCTAAATCAATCATGTATACATTTTCTATCCTATCACCTTGAAATACTAATAAATCATCACATATTCTATAAACAAAAGAACCTTTGGGATCAAAAACAACTTTGTAGTCATTATCACACAATTGATTAATACTAAGCAAATTATGTTTCAATCACTCTACTAGTAAAACTTTGTTAATAGAAAAGTTGGAATCCTTACCGACCTTACTAATTCCAATAACTTTACCTTTGATGTTATCTCCAAAGGTGACATTACCTCCGTCAAAATACTTTAAGTTTATGAATAGACTTGCATTCCCGATCACATGCCTTGAGCATCCACTATCATGGTACCATTTGTTTTCACTAATCTTCGAGCTCAAGAAAACCTATCAAAACAAATGCATTTATCTCTTTTTAGATACCCAAATGTATTTGGTCCTTGGGGGTTAGAAGCATACATATCATCATTCCAATGAATTTTTCTAATGAAACATCTATTGGTGGTATGTCCCTTTTTATTACAATGATGAAATATAACATTCCTAAATCTAGAATGATTATGCACATACTTCTTTTTAGATGCATGAGAATGACTATGATTGCATGAACATAAAAAATGATGCATTTTATTGGTATGCATTCTATTGGTCTTAGGATGAACATGTTTCTTTTTGAAATCCTTTGGTTTTTATGTTGATGTAGAGGCTTTAACAAAATTGTACCCTTAGAAGTGTAGGAAGATTTTTGGTTAAAACCAATACCTTCTTTATTACTATTAAGTTTTTGATGTTTCAAAATTGAATCAATTTTAACTTCACCTTATTCAAACCTAGACAAATTATCTTTCAATAAATTCTTTTCTTGTAAAAGTTTAACATTAGCATCCTTCAAGGCTTTGGTCTCTTTTTTAAAACTTTCAATCTTAGCTTTACAAGAATCAAATTTATTTTTCAATACATTTTTCTCTTTTGGAAATGCATATTTACTTCTAAGTGATTGATGCTTTCTAGCTAAATGCTTATGCTTTTTTAACAAAGCTTCTAATGCATCACATTCATCATCATCATCATCACAATCATCATGGCTATAATAAGATTAAGATGATGTGGTTACCTCATCCTTTTCATCATCCAAGAATGCCATGAAGCACAAGTTTGTTGCTCCTTCATCACCGGACACGTCCTCATTAGTCTCATTGTCATCATCCTATGTTGCCTTTAATGCATTCTTTTTTAATGGTTTAGATGGTTTGTTGATGTGTGGACATTCATTCCTCATGTATCTCGGCTTGTTGCATTTGTAACAAATGGTTTAACTTTTTTAAAAGTTGTCCCTTTGGTTCAAGTCTCGTCTTGCCTCAAATGGCTTCTTGCCATCCTTTTCAAACTTCTTCTTCTTCATAAGAAAAGTCTTGACATGTTTGGAGAGGAGGGTGACTTCATCATCAATCTCCCCTTCTCTTATTGAAGAGGTATCTTCTTCTTTTGAAGCTTTAAGTGCTATCCCTCTTCTCTTATCTTCTTCTACCCCTTGCTTGACGTTAATCTCATGCATGAGAAGCTTTCCAAGTAGCACATCGGTTGATAAAACTGATAAATCATTAGCTTTTTCAATGGAGGTTACTCTAGCCTCCCAATCCTTCTTTGGTAACACCCGCAAGATCTTGTTATTAATGTCTTCCTTTTGGTACATCTTGCCTAACTACATCAATCCATTTGTGATAATAATGAAGCAGTTATACATTTTAAGAATTGATTAATTTGCCTTTATTATAAACAACTTATATTGATGAGTTAGCAACTAAATCTTCTTGGTTCGAACTTGATTTATGCCTTTGTGATGAGTCTCCAAGGTGTTCTATATTTGCTTTATCGTGACATAATGCAAAACTTATCCGTATTCCTCATGGTTAATAGCACAGTAAAGCATATTCATCGCCTTCTTATTCCTCGCATTCACTTTAAATTCTTCTATTATCCAAGTTACCTTGGGCTTGAGAGTTGTAATACCATCTGTTGTAGTTATTGGAAGGGAAAACTCATTCTCAATTAGATCAAACAAATCAACACCATCATTCTTTAAGAAGACTTCCATTCAGTACTTCCAATACGGATAATCTATACCATTAAAGAAGGGGGGTCTTGTATATAATTGACTTTCAATGCTCTAGGTTGTCATAGGATCTTTCACTCTAGAATTTTACTTTTAATAACAAATGATCACCAACACTCTGATACCAAATGAAATCCCTGCAGAATTAGAAGAACACGCTTTATAGTGGTTTGACACTAATTTTTGGCCTACATCCACTTCTCTTAAGTCTTTCACTTAGGGTTCCACTAATCATAATCAATCAATACAATAAGGATTCCTCATAATGATCCTAACCCCAGTATTTTCAGGCTCACACTCAAACCTTTACAATGATATCAATCTCATAAACTCTCAAATACAAGATAATGCCCCAAGCATTAATCACACACCAACCCACAATTACAAACATAACACTTAGGTTGTGAGAATGGAATACAATGAGAGTTTACAATGCTAGATTGAGAATACAACAAGTGAACTTACTTGAAATTGAAGTTCTAGGCTTAAAAGAAGCTTTGCACACAAAGAATAGCCATTAGAAATTGAATAGAAAGTGTCTATCTTGAAATAGATCTATTAGAAAGTGTTTTAAAATGAATATGGAAAGTCGTGTACGATCGTCTGGATTTTCGTACGCCCGTACCAATTCAAAAACACATATTCAAACATAAGGCAAAAACTTGGTATGGTCATACCACATATTGGTATGCTTGTACAAAAACAAAATTACTAACAAATAAAATTTTTGAGAGCTATGATATGACTGTACCATCCATTGGTATACTCATACTAAACCAAAATTACTGACAAGTAAAATTCCTGAGAGCATTAGTACGACCATACCACCAATTGGTACGCTTGTACCACTCTCAACAAAACAAAGCTAACTTGATACGGTCAGTCGTATGCCCATACTACAACAAACACAGAATCGGTACGACCGTACCAAGAACGGTACACTCGAACCACACATAGTAAAGTCAATCTAACTTAGTATGATTAATCGTATGACTGTACCACATAACAAATACAAGTGGTATGCCCATACCACACATTGCAAAATTATTTTGAATTGCAAATAACTTAAATTGAATAACGTAAAACACATGCATCAAAATCCAGGGTCTAACATATATATATACCATATACATAATATATGATATATATGATATTATAAATATATACTAATAAATAAAGATATATTATATATACCATATACACTAAATAATGTAATACATATTTTTTACTTATATTTACCATGAAAAATCAAACAAAAATACAATAAAAAATAAAAAAACACAATTATATTATACAATAAACAATTAAAAAATTAATTCAAAATAAATTAGATTTAAGAAGAAAGGGGAGGAGGAGGAAGAGAAGAAGAAGAAGATGATGATGATGAAGATAAAGATGAAAAGGAAGAAGAAGAAGCAACAACATGAAGAAAAAGAATAAAAAAATAACAACATGAAGAAAAAACATATGAAAAGGAAAAAAAACATTATGAAAGATTGCAAAAAATAAGTTCAATTAATTTCGTAAGTTTATATTTTTTGAAGAGTTATTTTAGGAATTATAAAAGTTATTTTAATTAAAAGTAATAAAATAAGTGTAATATTTGATGACATTTTTTAATTTTAAATTTATGATGTGAAAAATTATTAATTCACCTATTTTTTATTATAAAAATACTACAAAATCAAATATTAATTATTAAAACATCGTACCACGATCTCATTAGAAGATATATTATAAAAAATTATATATTTATGAAAAAAATTTAAGAGTTTTTTGATAGGAATCTCCTTTTAATAATAAACTTTTATAAGTTGATTATTTTTTATTTATTTTATAAAAATATTGAAAGAACTTAAAATTTATATCATGAGAATAAATTAAATATGATCTTTAAAATTTATTGAAATTATCTACTATAAAAACTTTATATATTCATTAAAAAAAATTTTCTACTAATAAGTTATATAAATTATTATAATTATTTGATACTTTCATCACATTAAACATGACTTCTCTATATTTTAAAATTTTTCTATTTTCAATACTTTATCTTTTATTATTCAATTTTATTTAGTATTTTTCCTTTTTTCTAGTATCTAATAACTTAATAAATATTCTTTTTATCCAAAATAATAATTATTATAATTATATATTCTCATTCCTCTTTTTGTTTTTTCCTCAATATTCTTTAATTTTAACTTTTAATTTATCTTTCATTTCTTAATTTAGATGCTTTGATAAGAAATGTGAAAAATTATCATCAAAATTATGTCTATTATTTTACTTTAAAAAATATAGGTTGTACTTTCAATTTATTTTTTTACCTTCACTTATTTTTCTATACATAGTATTTTAAAAACATTCATCATAATAAAAAGAATAAATTTTAATAAATCATAATAAATTATTTATAACTTTTTATTAAATTAATTGATAACTTAATTTTTTATTTTAACAAATCATAACTTTTTGTTTTTGTTTTTTGTAGTTAATATTTTATAAAAATTTGTGATATATGGAGTAAATTTAAGTAAATCTTTTGTAATTCTTTTATAAATCTTTTGTAATTATAAATTTAGATAAACTATTTATAATCTTTTGTGAAACTAGTTGTATACCTAATATCTTTTATTCAGATATATTTAATGTTTTATTTTTCATTTTTTATATTTCAATATTTTATACAAATTTAAAATACATAGATAAGTTGAAGTAAATCTTTTGTAGTTGTTTTATAAATTTTTATAACCTTTTAGTAAATTTAGGTAAATTATTTATAACCATTTGCAAATTAGTTATATACCAAATATTTTTTTATTTAAACTTACTATATGTTTTAATTTTTATATATGATATTTTAGAAAAATTTATGATGTAAAGAAAAATATTTATTAGTAAATTATTTTATATACTTAATATTTTCTTTTTTATTTATTATTTAAATAAGTTTATGATGAATAAAATAGATTTTGGTAAACAAACATTTTTTAATCATTTAATTATATTAGATTTCTTTGTATAAACAAATATTGAAGATAGTTTTATAAGATAAATCTTACAAATAATAAATATAATTATTTTAAAAAAGTTAAAATAAAAAAGAACTATTTATGGTGCAACTTTTCCCACTCATCAAGTCAAGTAGAAACGGTGGAATAATAACTATTTATTGAGTATATCTTCATGTGTCATTGGATTACAAGTACGAATATTCTCTGCTATGATTAAATGTATCAACACATGATCAAATTTAAAAAAATGCATAGATCCCTTGTGGAATAATTAATGATTTCCTTACTTAGGGGGTTATTAATTATTCTATGGGAGCATGTTATGCCAGGTTGGGTGTGACAATTACAATGAAACTATTTGCATTTAATGCTTAGTGTAACATATTCCTATTTAGAGAGAAACATATTTAAGGTTAGGAGTTCGCTTCTTCAAATAAATAACTTGAATCTTAAGCTATTACCCCTCCTCTCTCTCTAATTATACTTGTTTACTTTGAACTTCATTAATTGCTTTATTTTGAATATTCTCTATTGTCAGTGAGAGTAATTATTTTGGAGATTTGTTGTTGTAATTGAGAGTATTTTTTATAAGATTGAACTCCATTATAAAGGTTTGAGTATGAACTTACAAAATATTAGGGTTGAGATTTTTGATTAAAGAATCTTATTATGTAATCTTGAAAAGATTTAGTAAAATCCTAAATTGCTACTTAAGAGAGTAGACGTAGACAATTTTTATGCCAAGCCATTATAATTGTGTGTTCCTACTTGGAATTTCAAAAGCAATGCGCCACATCTTTATTTATACTATATTTCAACCAATCAAACTTTTCAAACCATGTTTAATTAAAATATCTAAATTGATTTTTTTTGTTTTTTAAGAAAAATTATGACCAATTGGTTGACATAGACCTTTTAACAAGTATTTTCTCCCCACTTAATCTTTGATTTTCACAATATATTTGTCAATTGACTTTTGAAGCCTTGGATCAATAATAATATCATTCAAATTAAACTCAACACTAATTCAAATTTTCTTTTATGTTGGAATTTTTACTTGAGATGATGAGCTCGCTCTGGGTTTAATATTATTCTATATAAGTTTAAAAAAACTTCTTGATATTTATAAAATTGAATTAATTTATGTTACTTAATATTATTTATTGATAATTTATTCCTTATAAATTAATTAAGTATTCTCAATTTAATTAATCTCATGTATTATTAGCTAACTTAATATAATTATTTTTTATTAGCAATAATTTTCCTTAAATATTTATTATCACATAATTAATTATTTTTATTGACAATAATTGAGTTATTTTATTTAATTAATATAATTAACAAAAACTAATTAACCAAAAATAATTGTATTGTAGTTTAATCTAACTACTTATTTTCAATCAAATTAAACTAATTAATCTTTACCTAATTAATACAATTAATGAAAATAATTATTCTATACAATTAGTTTAAATAGTTACTTTTAATTTCTGTTATTTTTTAATTAATATAACTAATAAAAATAATTATTCATAATTTGATTAAACTTATTTTAATAATCTAAATAATAATAAACATATCAATATGAATAATATAAAATATTTTTGAAAAAATGAGAGAACTAACCTGTTTATACTTGATAGCTAGACCAGGAATTTACACTAATGGCGGCAGCAGCAGCGCTGTAAATTATAGAGGATGGTGGCATGAGTAGAGGGACAAGATTGAGAATTTTGTAGGGAAAAAATTAGGTTCAAAGACAGGCCGGATGAGTCGGGAAGTTGGGTTTTGAATGGGCTAGACCAGTGGGTACAACTTCTTCCTCCCCTCTTCCCTGTTGCTGGCAGCAGTCGTCTTTCACATGCCAAAAGCAACCCCTATTGCCTCCGCCCCAATTCATATTGTAGTATTTTCCACAGGCCAAGTGAAGAAAAGTTAATTTAATTTATTGTCTGCATTGACCAAATCAATAGAATAATAATATATTTTAAACATTATTCACCTTTGATTTTAGCAAAATTATTTTTGAATATTCAATTTTAATAATTAAATTATTGTAAAAAATCACAGTACTAATCACTTTCCACCTTTATCTGTTTGATTTCTCATCAACAAGTTGTGTCCGCAACGGTCCACCAGTTTAATTTCGTGATATATACATATATATCAAACCATGTTGTAGCTAGACCTTATCCATATTTCACTTATTTCTCGGAAGGCAGGATGCGAGTGGCTAAAGTTAGTTACAAAAATTAAGGAGCCAAAGAGTGCTTAATTTTATAAAATTATGGTGCCTTTTAAAATTCTAAATAACTTCATTGGAAAAATGAAAAATAGTAGTCATTATTGTACAAACTCTATATTTTTTTAACTAGTAAACACTAATTTCAGTGTTAATTCAACTATTTTTTTGTATTTTAAAATTATTTCAGATATAAATTTATTAAAGAATGTAACAAATCAATTCAAAATTTAGATAATAAAAATTCAATTTAAGAAATAGAATTAACAATAATTAAAATTTGTTCAGAACAGGAGAAATTAAGGGTAAGAATAAGAGGGCGAGGAATGTTAGGCTGCGACGAAACGGAAAGAGACGGAGATGGCGGCGGAGGGGTGAAGTGGTCCACATGGCAGAAGCTTGAGAAATTAGACAAGCTTTGACTATTGCACTTTGATTGTATCAGACATGTTTACTTAAATAATGATGAAAAAAGACTTTAAAATAATGAAATATTCGATAGATCATTTTCATAAATGAGAGATATATACAATTTAAATAATGAAAATTTTAATATTAATGATGATGGAAAAGCGAAAACAAGAAATGAAAATGAAAAATGGAGTTGAGAAAGGAGAGATGAAGGGTTTGGAATGTTAGGCTGCAGGACATGGAAGGCTGCGGAGGGTAAACTGGTCCACACGGCAGAGGCTTAAGAAATTACACAAGCTTTGACTATTACCTTTAATTTTAGAGATTAACACATCATTTTTTTTAAATATTATCATAAATATTTTATTTTTTTGAAAAAATCAAAATTAAACTTTTTTATTCAAAAATAGACTTTTCTTAATTTTTTTTCAAAAATGCTCATTACCTCTATTTATTTTGGGTTTTCTAATTTAAAATTTTTAAATGTACCTTTTTTCTTTTTTTTAATTTCCTTTTTAAATATTTTTAACTTACCTTTTCCTCATTATTTTTCTTAATTAATTTCAATCAATTTATTTTTTTCCTAATTCAAACATTATAACATCCAATTACAGACCTTAATTATATGTATCTTATATTTTTAAAACACTAATACTAAAAAATATATATTAATTATATTTAATAATTAATATTTTAAGTGTATCTTAAACAACAATTTATATATATTTAATATCAAACAATTAAAAGTTTATAATTCTTTCTTCTGATTATATATTATTTTATATTTGTATTATTGATATACATTATAAAACTACATAGATTTAATATGATTTACAATTAAACTATTTTTTTCCTTAAAATTCATATTAACATAACTCAAAACATAAATGTTGAATATACTTTAATTACATATACTTTAAGCATACCTATAAATATTTAATATATACTTTAATTATAAAATTATAAAATTATATATATTTTAAGTATACCTATTGATATACACTACAAAACTATATAGATTTATTTCGATTTAAAATTAAATTATTTTTCTTTAAAATACATTCACTTATTTAAAAATTAGATGTATATGTCAATTACTCTAAAAAAATAAAAAATACACTTATTATTTATAATGTGATTGATACAACACGTTCCTCACTTAGGGGTTTAGTAAAAATATCGACCAATTGGTGAGTTGTATCAACAAAATCTAATAAAACCTTCCCTTTTTGCACATTATCACGTAAGAAATGATGTCTAATATCTATGTGCTTAGTCCTAGAATGCTGAATGGGATTCCTAGAGAGATTAATTGCACTAGTGTTATCACACTTAATGGAGGTACAAGAAACACACATATTATAATCCCTTAATTGTTATTGAATCCAAAGAACTTGAGCACAACAACAACCTGCGGATATATACTCAGATTCTGCTGTAGATAAAGACACACAGTTTTGTTTCTTGCTAAACCAAGAAACCAAACAATTTCCTAGAAAATGACAAATACTCGAGGTACTTTTCCTATCAAGCAAGTTACCAGCAAAATCAGCATCGGAGTAAGCAACTAAATCAAAGCAATCATTTTTAGCATACCATAAACCATA
>CANYBF010017009.1:0-27686 GCA_948192965.1 Dalechampia spathulata | reverse complement strand
ATGATTGAACTTTTGAGAATATTACTAAGTCAATATATATATATATATATATATATATATATATATATATATATATATATATATATATATATATAAATCTAGGAACTACAGAACTAGATACTATATAGGTCGATCTATTTTTTTTTTGTCTCTATATATTATATATATATATATATATATATATATATATATATATATATATATATATATATATATATATATATATTGACTTAGTAATATTCTCAAAAGTTCAATCATAGCATACGTAACATAACAATTATTTCTCTAAATTCTTAATTAAAATTAGCGTAAACAAGAAGGTATCATTTATTGTCAATAAAGAATTTAATTGAGAAAATTAATTATGTAATATTTATTCTCAAAATATATCTCCTAATATAACCTATGATAATATAATTTTATTTATTAAACAAATTATAGATCTACTAATTTCATAAAATTAGCAATATACATAATTTAACTTAAATAATTATTTTAAGGTTCATTATAGCATATATTAATTATAGTCTAAGAAAATAGTAATAACAAATCTTAACTACTAACTAAATAGTTATAGAAATATCAAATTATATATGTTTAATTATTATTATTATTATTATTCATTATCAAATTATGTGCACTAAAAATTTTAAGTATAAATTTCTATATAAAGCATATAAAGGTTTATTTAATTTAATACAGAAATAATGAATATAGAATGTTAAAATCATATAGTTCTCCTCATTGTAAAATATAAATATAATTTAGGCTAGAACTTGATAATGCAGCATTTATTTCTTTATTAAAGTATAAGATCACCACCTAAATAATATAAAGAGGTCTTATAAAATAGAGCATACAAAGGTTTGTATAACATTCTTATGCAATTAAAGGAACTAAGGTTTCCCTATAAAACTATAAGGATAAAATTCTTGTCAGAAGGAATAAACCCATTCAATTCGGAACATGAACCGCCAATCTCCACACAAAACATAGCCAATATATATATTATCTTACAATTCATAAAACTATCATTTATCTACATATAAACAGCAATAATTATACTCCAACACTTATGATTAACACCAATTAAAAGACCATTAACAATCACCACCACACCTTGTAACTATCTAAACATAACCGCACCAAAAACATCCTATCTCACAAATAATCTTCTTTTCTTTTATAATCAATTCATATGAAAATGGTAAAAAACTCAAATCTCAAAAACTCATTAAGAAGAGAAAAGGAAAAATGGAACAGTAACAAGGATCAAAAGAAAACAAGATCAGTAAGAAGTTTCTCATTCACGCCCCTATGCCACAATCCATAGGATTAGCTATCTACCAATGCTGATTCCCTCCATAATCCTGATCATACTCTAAGCAAACCCTTACCAAAGTAATGCCTAAAGGCATCAACAACAACTCCCTATATTACTATGAAAAACATCTCCTTACCACTCCCTGCCGCAACAACCACATCAATTCACAGAATAAAGAACATGCAAGATGCCAAAAGAAAAGAAGAAGAATCCAGAATTACATGCAACCACATTTCAAAACAAACCCAACATAAGCCTACCTTACTAGAAAAGAATAAACTGATCGCATCTTGATCCTTCACAAAACCAATGCAACAACAACATAATCAAGACAACAGCTACTACTCACAAGAATAGCAAGAAGATGGTCGACAAGAAGAGTTTGTGCGATGAGAAACAGCCCTTCCCTATGCAACAATAATCCAGCAAACTAAAAGATCACCACCCAGCCTCATCAATCAAAGATGCGAGATTTTAAAAATGACACAACACAGGACTCTTCCATAAGAACAAAAAGAAGAGGAGCAGCCGAAGACCAAAAATAAAAAAAGTCCCCAGTGAAAATGGCTTGAGGAAATTTGCAAATAAGGACCCCCCTTGGTTTGCATGGAAACCGTCCTCTCAATTCCACCAAATAACTATTTCATTAATATTAAAACTAAGGCAACCCATGAATAACTAAAATAGAAATATTGCATAATAAAAATCATGTGTCCAGCCGTCCATTTCCTTTAGGACAATAAAATCTGTAAATGCTAATAACCTATATCCATAAACATTAAGTAACAAATTGTATTAAACGCATTTATATTTATATATATATAATTATCTATAGCTAGCAAATCATGACATAATAATAATAATAATAATAATAATAATAATAATAATAATAATAATAATAATAATAATAATAATAATAACTTCTCATAATTCTAATGTTATAATTAATTTTATTATTCACTTAATTAAAATAATTAAATAATCTATTTAATATCTTTAACTAAAAATATAATAATTATGTATATATATATATCTTAATTAATTAATACAAGTAATAATAAAAATAATAGCATCACCTTCTAAATAAATAACATACCTATTTAATAAATTAAAGGTAATGCTTCTAAAAATTATAATATGCCATATTCATCACATAACTCCTAATTACCGGTAACACATTCAACATATATGTTCCTAAAATTCAAATCGCAATATGTAATAGCGCACCCAATTAAAAATTACTATGTCAAATAGAATTTTAATCAAGCATTTAAACGTCACCAATAACAACTGACTCCATCAATCAATAAATCAAAAATTATAAAATGCATAATGAGATGCCTAAGTCATGTGCATGCGGACGTGACAATTAATTATTTATTAGTTTAATTATTTTATTTTACCTTCTATAAATAGGAGTATGTTCCTATGTAGAGGGGGTTAAAATTTCAATGGACGAGTTTTAGTTTTAGTTTTATTACTACATTGTTCGACCTTTTTAATTTAATTCCAATTTTTATTTTCTTTATTTTTATTTTATGTTTATGTTTATTTCACCCATGATGCTAGGCTAGGTGATTGTTCTTCCCAATTGGAAGTAATTCAAATCATTCATTAAATGACTATGTGAGATCTAAACGATCCTAATTCCATTGGCAAAACATTATTCTCTCTAATTTTGACTCGCATAGAACCATTGTTATTCCTAATGCATATAAATAAGGCATGTTGCATGTTTCTAAGTTATAGCATATAGCTAAGCGGGTTGTTTGATACGGAAAAGTCACTCGACTTGCTGGAATGGTAAAGCATGATGCTATCCTTGTTGTGACATATGGTAGTACTTCTGTAGGTTAGAGGATCTAGTTTGAACACGAGGGATGCTGGGTTGTAATTGTTAACTAGAGTCGGGTCTTCCTAATTATTAATGCAATTTCGGGATGACTTAGTGAGAATCTATTTCCGTCTTGTCTATCATGGGATTATAGGCGTTTCATAGAGCTTGTTTCATGGCACCTTATAAATAAGGGAAGATTGGGGCGTGTGAGACTTGCTCGGTAAACTATAACCGGCTTAGTGCCATTATTACCTTTGGACTATTATTGAATCAATGATCATATTCAATTAATGAATACTTGATGCTTTCGGTTGGTAGAATTACTTTTCATTAATTTTCTAAAATTTATTTTATTTGTTTCTTCATTTATTTTAATTCCTTTTTGATTCATCTTGTTTAAATTTTAAACATAAAGAATTAAGTGAGTTGATGTCATCTTTGTGGGATTTGACCCTTACTTCCACTGCTGCAAAAATCATAATTCCAATGTGTGGCTTGTAAGGAATTAATTTAATGGAAGCGACAACCGACCAAATTTTGGAACCATTGCTGGGGACGATAACTAACATTTTCTTAATTCTTTGTTTATGACTCGATCTTCTGCAGGTAATCTTAGGTTTGATAAAGAAATCGAGAAAATTGCAAAAAAATTGAGAAAAGAGGCAAAACTTAGAAAATTTACCTCTGTCTCGGAGAGTTCTTGTGTCCACAAGGAAACAGCCAGTGACAACTCTGATAGCGAGAGCTATAACGAAGTTGTTATGGCCATAAACAATGAACAGACTCTCAGACAAATGGCCACTATGCCCATAGACTAATCCCCACTCTGTATCACTTATGAGGACATAACAGGAAACCTTAAACTTAAATCTAGACTTATACAACTATTGCTAACTTTCAAGGGCCTGGAGAATGAAGATCCATATAAACACTTAAAGGAATTTCATATTGTTTGCATGGGTTTGCCTTTTAGCATGATGTTCAACAATTTCAGTTTGTTGAAATTCCTTTAAGCCGTAAGGTGTAAACCTTGAACATATTAAACTTAGAGCTTTTCCATTTTAGCATAATCTTCTTTAAGCCGTAAGGTGTAAGGTGTAAACCTTGAACATATTAAACTTAGAGCTTTTCCATTTTCTCTTGCAGATGCTGCCAAAGATTGGCTCTATTACATGCCCTCAGGAACTATCACAATATGAAATGAGATGGCCAGATTATTTCTGAATAAATTTTTTCCAGCCAAAAGAGCTGCCCAAATCAAGCGAGATATATGTTCCATTTGGCAAAAAAACATGGAAAATCTTGATGACTATTGGGAATATTTCAAAAGAATGTATGTGTCATGCCCACAACACGGGATCACAGAGCAGAACCTGATACAAGATTTTTATGAGGGATTATTTCCAATAGAAAGGAAGATGATAGATGTTGCGAGTGGAGTAGTTATAATGAACAAGACACCTTAAGAAGCTCATAATCTGATTGACATAATAGCTGCCAATGCCCAGTCCTTTAGCACCGAAAGAGAACAGTCTAGAAAGGTCCATGAGGTAAATGTTTCCAGCCTTGAAAATCAAATTAAACAGCTCATATCTGTTGTGTAGAAACTTGCGACCAACATGAAATCAGCAAGAGCTTGTGGAATCTGTACCCAAACAGATCATGCAACTGAACAATGCCCTTGAATTCAAGAGGAGGGAACCGAGGAACAAGCGAATGCTGTTGGAGGATTTCCAAGAGCACCCTAGAGGAAATATGACCCATTTTCTAAGATATACAACTTAAGCTGGCGAGACCATCCCAACCTGCATTATGGCAATCAATAGCTAAATTTTCAACAGAAATCGACCCAACAAAAGCTTCCAATATGTCTCTAGAAGATGTCGTGAAAAATTTAGCAATTAATGTTCATGCCTTTTAGCATGATGTTCAACAATTTCAGTAGATGTGACTCAAAATCAGCAAAATATAGACACAAGGATAAAGAATATAGAGAATCAGATGTCTTAGATGGCTACAATTTTGAAGAGAATTGAGTCACAAGGAAAACTTTCATTGTAGGTAGAAGTTAACCTCAGAGAGAGTGTCAATGCTGTGACATTAAGGAGTGGCCGAACACTTCTTGAAGTAGCTGGAAAAAAGCCAAAAGCTAACGTAGAGAAGGAGTTGGAAATTGACAGTAGTAAAGAAGGAGAGAAAGGAGAGCAAGAGGAAAAAGCCAAAGACAATGAGAAGGCAATCTAGCCTGTGATTAATCATTACCCATTTCCTAAGTGATTAGAAAAAACCAAACGTGAAAAGGAGCATAAGGAAATTCTAGAGACCTTTTGCAAGGTATAGGTCAATATTCCATTGCTTGAGGCCATAAGACAAGTACCTAGGTATGCCAAATTTCTCAAGAACTTATGCACCAATAAATTCAAATTAATTAGCTTTCAACAGGTGAATATGAGTGAAACTATTTTGGTAATAATTCAGAGGAAAGTGCCACCAAAATGAAAAGATAAGGAAGTTTTCATAATCTCTATTATGATCGATGATATGGGCATAAGGCACACCATGTGCAATTTCGGTGCCTCAATTAACATCATGCTCGCAAGTGTGTATAAATCTTTGATTGTAGGTCCATTGAAGGAGACATGTATTGTGATTCAATTGGTGGACAGGTCAACCATATACCCAATCGAAGTTTTGGAGGATGTGCTTATGAAAGTTAACGAATTGATTTTTCCTGCAGATTTTTATATCATGTAGATGGATAGCAAAACTTCCCCAAAGTCATCCGATCTATTATTAGGAAGACCTTTCCTAACAATCGCTTGAATGAAGATTGATGTCCATGAAGGGACATTGACCATGGAATTTGATGGAAAGGTGATAAAATTCAACATGTATGATGCTATGAAGTACCCTCAAGAAGTCTTCAATGCCTATGTTGTGGGCATAATTGAGCCATGTGTACAACAAGTTTTTGAATTGTATGGAGAAGACGAACTTGGAATAGCACTCAACAATGTTGAAGATTATAAAGACATGCTATTTTTGAAAGATGAAGTGACAAAGGCCATTGATGAATTGAATGAAGAGCCTAGGATTGAATGAAATTTTGATTTGAATAGTCCTTACACTAAATTAATTCACAGGCACCTGAATTGGAGCTTAAGCCACTGCTAAACTATTTGAAGTATGCTTTCCTTGGGAAAGAAGAGATATTGCCTGTGATCATCTCCAACAAATTAAGTGAAGAATAGGAGAATGCCTTGATTGGAGTTCTTAAAAAATTCAAGGAAGTAATTGGTTGGACCATAGCTGGCATTAAGGGCATAAGCCCATCCACATGCATGCATAGGATTTTGCTAGAGCCTGATAAAAAGTCAGTTTGAGATGCCCAACATAGACTAAACCCAGCCATGATAGAGGTGGTGAAGAAGGAGATCCTTAGGCTGTAAGATGCAAGAATGATATACCCGATTTCTGATAGCCAAAGGGTCAGTCCGGTGCATATTGTGCCTAAAAAGACAGGCATAACAGTAGTCTATAATGAGGATGGATAAATGGTTCCCACTCGCGTCCAAAATGGGTGGAGGGTTTGTATTGACTACAGGAAATTAAATTCTGCAACTCGTAAAGATCATTTTCCCTACCTTTTATTAACCAAATGTTGGAGTGTTTGGCAGGTCACACTCATTATTGTTGCCTTGACAGTTACATGGGTTTTGACCAAATATCCATTGCTCCAGAAGACCAGGAGAAGATGACATTCACATGTCCATTTGGAACCTTTGCATTCAACAAGATGCCATTCAGGCTGCGTAACGTGCCCGCAACCTTCCAACGTTGCATGGTAAGCATTTTTTTAGATTTTGTGGAAAACATTATCGAGGTGTTCATGGATGATTTCATTGTCTATGGTAATTCATTTAATGAATGTTTGGATAATTTAGCCAGAGTTTTACAGTATTGCATTGAGAAGAATATGGTTCTCAATTATGAGAAATGCCATTTTATGGTTGAGCAAGGTTTGATATTGGGCCATGTGGTTTCAAAAAGAGGCATTGAAGTTGATTGAGCAAAAATTGACATAATTAAATCTTTACCTTACCCCTTCATTGTGAGGGAGATTTATTCTTTTCTTGGCCATGCAAGTTTTTACAGAAGGTTCGTGAAGGATTTTTCCAAAGTAGCACAACCCTTGTGCAGATTATTGCAAAAAGATGTCGAATTTAATTTTGATGAAACATGCAAGATAGCTTTTGACCGGCTGAAGGAGGCACTCATTTCAACACCCATTATGCAGCCGCCTAATTGGAGTTTACCATTCGAGATTATGTGTGACACTAGCAATTTTGCTGTTGGTGCGGTGCTTGGGCAGCGAGATGGGAGGGATCCTCATGTGATCAGCTATGCCTCCATGATGCTAGATGATGCCCAACTTAATTATTCCACGACGGAAAAAGAACTTTATGATATAGTGTTTGCATTAAAGAAATTTTGATCATATTTATTAGGAACTAAAGTTCTAATTTTTTCTGCTCATGCAACCTTAAAATATTTGCTAAAAAAGAAGGAAGCCAAACCACGTTTAATCCGATGGACCCTTCTTCTTCAGGAATTTGATTTAAAGCTATGAGATAAGAAAGGATACAAGAATTTTATTGCAAACAACTTGATTGGATTGCCTAACATTGAACCTGATGATATCTTTAATGAATTCCCTAATAAGATTGCTTTAAGTGTAATTGCAAAATCACCTTACTATGCTTACATTATCATTTTTTTTATATTCCAGGCGATTTCCTAATGTACTTACAAGGCATGAAAAGGAGAGGATTAGGATTCAGGCAAAGCATTATATTTAGGATGATCCATACCTATGGAGACATTGTGCTAATCAGGTTATTCGAAGGTGTATACTTGAGAATGAAATCCAGTCTATTTTACACTTCTGCCATAGCAGTGCTTATGGAGGCCATTATGGGCGTAAGAAGACAGCCATGAAAATTATGGAATGTGGGCTGTATTAGCCTACCTTGCATCATGATGTCTACCAATTCTATAAACAGTGTATGAAATGCCACAAATCTGGAAGTTTGCAAAGAAGACATGAGATGCCCTAAAAAGGAATCCTTATTTGTGAAATTTTTGACGTTTGGGGTATGGATTTTATAGGACCCTTCCCACCTTCATTTGGGAACGTTTACATTTTGGTGCTGGTAGATTATGTTTCAAAATGGGTTGAAGCTAAGGGCACAAGATCAAATGATGCCAAAACCATGGTAAGCTTTATTAAATCCAATGTGTTTAACAGGTTTAGAGTTCCTAAGGCATTCATTAGTGATCGAGAGACTCATTTTTGCAACAAAGAAGTAGTTGCTTTATTTTGAAAGTATGGTGTTAATCATCGTATGACCACAGCATATCATCCATAAGGGAATGGACAGGCTAAAGTTACCAATAGAGAGATCAAATCCATTCTTGAAAAGACAGTCAATCCTAATCAAAGAGACTAGAGCAAGCGACTGGATGATGCCATATAGGCATACCGGACGGCATATAAAAACCAAAGGGAATGTCACCCTTTCGGCTTGTGTATGGGAAACCATGTCATATGCTTGTAGAGCTTGAACATCGTACATATTGGGCAGTGAAACAATCTAACATGTCTTTGGATGATGTAGGAGTCCATAGGAAATTACAATTGCAGAAACTGGAGGAGATACGAACCAATGCTTATGACCATATGTGAAGTTATAAAGATAAGGCATAAAAGCTCCATGATAGGAAGATTTGGCACAAAGATTTTCATGTAGAGCAAAAGGTGTTGCTCTATAATTCTAGACTAAATTTATTTCCAGGGAAATTGAGGACAAAATGGATAGGACCTTTCATGGTTCAAAAGGTTTTTCCCTATGGAGCAATTGAAATTCGGAGCCTCGATTTGAAAAAATAGTTTAAGGTTAATGGCCATCATATCAAGCCATTCTATGAGGATTTTGACACTCGTTCAATGAGTGAAATCATGTTGACATCACCTATAGATGAGTAGAATGAGCAAGAAGTTGAGCTGGGACTTTAAAAACCAGAACTAATTTTTCTATTTTTATTTATTTGTTTTGTTATCATTTTTAGGATGCGTGTTATGCCCATAAGGCATCTCGTCAGTTTTTATATTTTCTGTTATTGCATTATGCCCATAAGGTGTTTCGCCAGCTTTTGTTTTCTTTTCTTTGGTTTCTTTTACATTTTTTTTAATTCGTGTTATGCCCATAAGGCATTTCGCAGTTAGTAATTTGTTTTCTTTTTAGTTACTTTAGTAAATAGAGTTTTACCTTTCACTTAGGGTAAATTTTACAGATAGGTTAAAATGTCTTTTGGGTCTTGCTGGAAAAATGAATTTGAATTAACTTAGAAGAGGGAAACTTAGAGTTTTGGGCATTTAAGGATTGATTTCAATTAAAACTTTTTCCCCTTTTATTTCTGCCAAGCATTTACTCTTTCCATCCTTAAACCTAATTTCATTTTTCTCTTCTTCCCAAATTTTTCAGCTTGTGGTTTTCTTTCACCATGGTGCATACATGAGCTGCTTCATCTGGCGGTGGTTCCAAGACCAAGAAACGCAAGGCAGGCAAAGAGCTAATCAAAATAGAGGAAGATGCACTAGTCACGAAGAAACCGAATCCATTCTGGCCGCCACCCAAGGCCACTATTGAAACAGAAGTCACCTGTCTCAAGGTCTACACTGGTAAAAACCCATCAGCTACCTGGTAATTCCAAAAATCCTGGTTGCCACTAAAAATTGTAGATGATGGAACTAATACTCTGGGAGAGAAGCTGATTGAAGCCATGACCACGGAATCATAAGCACACCAAGAAGATGAATAGGATAAGGAGTCTAGCAGTTTAGCTCAGAAACAATCAACAGGGGATGAAGAAGAAGAATCGGGTAAGGAACCCGAGAGTGCAAACAGGGGAGTTGCTACTACTATTACTTCAGGAGACGTTATGCCCATAAGGGTGAGAGTAAAACGATTATGTAGAACACTTTCCCCTCCACTGTCCAAGCTTAACAAAAATCTAAAATTTTCTAAGGAAGATAAGGAGATGTTTGTCATGGTTATCAATTTAAGAGTGGTGTGGGGTAAGTTGATTGACCCCTCTGCCATTGAAAAATTGCAGCTGCTGGTTTTCGAATACATCAAGGGGACAGTTTAGGAGAAGTATTTCTAGATTTGATGCTCGGTCTTCTATGAGCTGGTGTATGAGTTCTATAACACCTACAAGCTAGACAAGGACTAGCTCATTGGATTAGATAGCCCTAAAGTCATCCAATTTTGATTAATGGGTAAATCCTTCTCCTTCTCAATTGATGAATTCAATCTAACCTTGGGATTGATTGATAAGGTTATAGATGAGTACGTTGAGGGATATTATGATTTACCAACTGATTTTGATGCTGACAGCCTTTGGGAACATTATGCCCCTATGTCAACCAAGAGATATGATCCAACCTCTACTAAACACAGCTATTTGTTTGATAGTTCTTTGACCTATCTGTACCATCTTATCGCATACAGCTTGTCCTACCACAATGATTCACCCGGTATTATAACTCGGGTAGAGATATTTTTATTGGATTGCATGGTGCATAAAAAGCAAGTGAATCTTGGCTGTTTCATTGCTGCCCAGTTCAGAGCCGCTGTCGCCAGCTCCAAAAGGCTTATCCTTGGCCATATCATCACCCATCTTGCCATCCAGCTTCAAGTATTTGATCCTGCCCATCATAATCTTCACAATGTAGTTGATCTTGTCCCCTTAGACATTTATACTCTGTATGAGATGGGGTTGTTATAGAAGTGGGAGGGTTGAGTTCTGCACACCAAGGCCGATTATGGCCATAAGGGAGAGAGTATTCAGGAAGACCAAACCGGTCACAGGAGCTTCTCCTGTACCCATACCACTACCACCAATAGCAGGTCCCACTGATGCTACAATTATGATTGAACTTAATTCCCTCTACAAGCAACTTGACGAGTTAACAGCAACTTTGGAGGAGTCTATGCGGCAGATTCTCTTGCGCCTGGACGAGCTAGATGTAGAGATTGGTGAGCTTTGCCATTCATTTGAGATGCAGCAATAAGATGAGCACTACACAGCACAAATCCCCCACCAAGCAATGTTCTCACTTTTCAATTTTTCATTTATCCATTGTTGATGCCTGTTTTTATGTTGCTATGCCCACATTGAGACAATGTGTCTTAAGTGTGGGGAGGATGTTTTGGTTACTGTTCTATTGCTGCATTATTTTTTATTGTTGTTTATCTACTTGTGGTTAAATTTTTTCTATTTTTGATCTTTGATAAGTCTTGATTCAAATACTGCCGCATTTATCCTTATGCTATGCCTTGTTTTATTTTGTTCTGTTTTTCTCATATGTCTGTATATTGACCAGATTTCTTTCAAGACATTGTGCTAATGGAATCGATGTTGTTTTCTAGTTTTTTTTTGGTATGTTCTGTTTTAATGGATCATTTCACCTTTCAACAAAAATTGATTGAATTCTTAGTGTTTGCCTGCTAAAATTGTTGCTGTATTTTTCTTCGAACAAAAATTATATTGGTAATCGAAAAATTTTATTTTTGTTTTGCTGAAATTCTTAGCCTAACAATTTTATTTTAAAAAAAAATAAGAAGGAGAACATAAGTGTTAAAAACCTATATTTGGCCAGTTGTGTGTGGTACGGCACTCATAGCCCCTTAAGCCGCTTGTGTATGGAATAACCAATGTAAGGAGAACTTACCCTCTTGTAGGCCATTTTTCAGTTTGCAAAATGACACTTATAACAAGAATTTTTTTTTTGCACCTTTGCTGATTAAAACTAATAGATCGGGCCTAGTTTTCCTTAAACTGATTTATGAATATAGTCATTGGCAAAGGGAGAATATCCCCCTCATTTGGGCCGTTTATGATCTCGAATTAAATAATTCCTGGCTTATGAATTTTGAACTTTATGGTTGAAAATATAGGTTGGGCAATGGATGCTTAGCAAGATGAAAGCAAGCTCTTTTTACCAACTACTTATAAATTTGGTTTGAAATAAAATGGCAAAGTAATGATTTTTTATGGCTGACTCTTTGAATTTATGTTAAATTTGCTGGTTGGTTAAATTTTCTTGAAGAATGGTCTTGCTAAAAAAATTGGGGAATGGTGTCGATTTTGTTTTGCTATCTATTTTATTTGAGGGAAGGTTCTATTATGGGCATAAGTGAGATAGTGTTATGGGCATAAGAATGTTTGAGGATAAGCATTGGATAAGTGTGGGGGTATTTGATTGAGCATTAAAATGTCATGTTTTATGCCCACAAAGCACCCATTTTAGTATAATTTATTTGTTAGAATAGTAGACTTGCATACATTTTGTATTTTACAGGCCAAAACGGTGAGTTTTAGGAAAACGTGCTTAAATGGGAAGTTTAAAAGCTTATTTGGATTTTAGAGTTTTGGGAGATCGCTTATGGGCATAAGGCTAGGCAAAATGACCTGTCAGAGCTGCGTTTTGGAGGAGGAAGAAGTTGAGTCAAACTTAAACACCTGCGAGCTGGAAGCTAATAAGGTTTGCGGGCATAAGGCACACAAAAACGACAACATCTAGAAAGTTTTGGAGATTGGACGAGGATGAGTTTTACTTGTACTTAATCTCCTTAACCTGGATGAAAAAGTGATTGGGAACAACGTAAACTCTTTTATCTGAATATTAGGATTACTAATTATTTATTAGTTTAATTATTTTATTTTACATTCTATAAATAAGAGTATGTTCCTATGTAGAGGGGGTTCCAATTTCAGTGGACAAGTTTTAGTTTTAGTTTTATTGCTACATTATTTGACCTTTTTAATTTAATTCTAATTTTTATTTTCTTTATTTTTATTTTATGTTTATGTTTATTTCGCCCATGATGCTAGGCTAGGCAATTTTTCTTCCCAATTGGAAGTAATTCAAGTCATTCATTAAATGACTACATGAGATCTAAACGATCCTAATTCCATTGGCAAAGCACTAGTATCTCTAATTCTGAATCGCATAGAACCATTATTGTTCCTAGTGCATGCAAATAATGCCTGTTGCATGTTTCTAAGTTCTAGCATATAGCTAGTGTCACACCCAGCCCATACTTGGAGTAACATGCTCCCATAGCATACAAAATGATTTCCCGTATGGAAAACCACCGTATACACTACAAAGGATACCTGTACACGTATAAATAGACGTTGTATGGGGATAACAGATAGTATGGCAGTGAAATCAGTAAACAGAACCATACATAACCCTGGATAACAACATACATTCAATTGAATGAACATGTTAATAACAAACGTATATTCATTAATATACAAATGTTCTGATTACAATAACCGTACAAACCACCACCAAACTATAAATACATTACTGCCTCCCTCAAACATACAAGCTATAATACGAGGCTACAAAAGAAAACATATGCTCGGCTGCTCCAGACCACCTCGAGACAAGGATTCGCTGTTGAATCCGCCTCCTCGCTGACGTTAGCTATCACTGCTCTGGGCCTTCTGCTGTAGGCTCAGAACCTGCATTCATCAATTGATAAACACTGAGTCAAAGACTCAGTGGTACTAGCTATCATACATGCATAAAACATAGACAAACATAGTCAAGTAACAGGCAATATAATGCAATGCTATATTGTCCCGTTTTCTCTTCCTGTCCTGTACTCTCTTCCCTCTTTCCTTTTTCCCTTATTGTGCATAATATATATTTCCATACTGGATCCCTATGTACCGGTACTCAACTCCCGAAGGAGGACAACTGAAATCTTGACCCGTAGGCCCTTTGTTATGCCTATGTCTCGAGACTCAACTCCCGTAGGAGGAATATAATATACGATTCCATTATGGAATCCTGTAATATATGATCCAGCATGCCTTTCCTCATTTTCTCTCACTCTACTCAGGCATTCACGATCCCAAATGTCATGAATATGCTAACATGCGAGAGTATTGTATACAAACTCGAGTAGAAATCATAGAACTTAACACATAATAAGCTCATATCATCAAATCATAAGCAAATACGGGAATTCAATCCCCAATCATCAATCCTTAAGCCTCACTTGGCTTAACACAACAAAAGAAGTGAATAACAAACCAAAGTAAACTAGTACTAACCTGTTAGAAGTAAGGCTGCTAAGGTCTGATCATGTCTCTAAGCTTCTAATCGTGTAAAACCAACTTCATCCGGCTTAATTATCTGAGGAAAAACAAGCTCTAGGGGTTTAGGGATGTTTAGGAAGGGTTTAGGGAAGAAAATGGAAAAGAACTTAAAGAAAAAGTTAGGTTTAATTCGTTTAAAATGATCTTAAAAGTCGCGTACGGCCATACCAAATACCCGTACGCCCGTACCAACCTAAAAAGCGTGACAAACCCAATTTCCTGTGAGCTTCGGTACGGTCGTACCACATTTGGTGCGCCCGTACGACCCCAAAGTTACTAACAAACCTAAATTCCTGCAAGCAAACGTACGGCCGTACAACCCTCTGGTACGCCCGTACGACCTCCAGGACTTCAATGCCCCTGTTCCCTCGAGCTTGGTCCGCCCGTACGGCTATCCGTACGCCCGTACCACATGCCTAAAATCAAGACATGCGTAATTTAATTCCCTAACTCATCCGAAACCTATGAGAAACACTCCAAAACCACCCAAAACACATCAAACTCACTGTCCCTCATCCAACTGAGAAGTCACACTTCCCGATAAGGCAACAGTGTCACAAAATATCATCACAAACACAAGCATACATACATACATACATGTATACACATCATCAATGTATAACCAAACTCATACGCATACAGACCTCTACCTGTATACTAGCGTACAAACTACTAGGGTCTCAACTACGGGTGTAACAACTCTCTCCCCCTAAAAAGAATTTTGTCCCGAAATTAGAATGAAACTTACCAGAAAACAAATGAGGATATTGTTCCCTCATCAGAGCCTCTCGCTCCTAAGTCGCATCTTGACCCATGTGGTGATTCCACAAGACCTTAACCAATGGTATTCGTTTGTTCCTGAGTTGCTTAACTTCTCGGGCCAAAATCTGAATCGGTTCCTCTGAATAAGATAAGTCTGGCCTTACTTCAATCGATTCCACTGGAATCACATGCGTAGGATCCGATCTATACTTCCTTAGCATAGAAACATGAAACACATTATGAATTTGGTCCAAATCCGATGGCAAAGCTAAGCTGCATGCCAACGGACCCACTCTCTCGAGTACCTCGTACGGACCAATGAAACGAGGACTTAGCTTACCCTTCTGACCAAATCTCATAATCTTCTTCTAAGGAGATACCTTCAGAAAGACCTTATCCCCAACTTGATATTCAATGTCTCACCGCTTTAAATCCACATATGATTTATATCTATCCGACGTTGCCTTCAATCTCGATTTAATCAGCTACACCTGATCTTCAGCCTGTTGTACAAGCTTAGGCCTAATTAAACGTCCCTCTCCAACCTCATCCCAATGCAAAGGCATCCTACACCTACGCCCATATAAAGCCTCATATGGTGCCATCTAAATACTCGACTGGTGGCTATTATTATACGTGAACTCAATCAAATGCAAGTACTGATCCCAGCTACCCTCCCATTCTAGAATACAGGCACGTAACATATCCTCAAGAATCTGGATCACTCTCTCAGATTGGCCATCGGTCTGGGGGTGAAAAGCCATACTGAAATGTACTTTTGAGTCTAAGGCTCTCTAAAAAGTACCCCAAAATCGAGACGTAAATCGAGGATCTCTATCTAACACTATAGAGGATGGAATCCCGTGTAACCAGACAATCTCTCTTATGTACAGCTCAGCTAACCTCTCCAAGCCGTAATCCATCCTTACAGGGATAAAATGAGTCATCTTAGTCAATCGGTCAACAATAACCTAAATTGCATCATGCTTAGCTTGCGTCAACGGTAACCCCGTGACAAAATCCATCGTGATCCGATCCCATTTCCACTCTGGCATAGGCAAGGGATTAAGTAATCCAGTTGGTACCTAATGTTCTACTTTCACTCGCTGACAAATCAGGCATTTCCGTACATAATCTGCTATATCTTTCTTCAAACTAACCCACCAGTAATATTGTCTTAAATCCCGATATATCTTCGTACTCCCGGGATAATAAGCAAATATCAAACTGTGGGCTTCCTTGAGAATCTGTCTCTTCAGTCTCTCATCTGCCAGAACATATAACTGTGTCTCGTGCCTCAAATTACCATCCTCGTCCATGGTAGACAAAGTCATCTTACCCGACTGCACCATCTGTAACTGTTTGTGGTACTCAATATCACCAGGTGCACTACTCTGTATCTGCTCTGTCAACAGAGGCTTAACTTTCATCTATAACTGTGCCAGAATACAATCAGACTGTAACATTAAAGTGGCATTCAACTATCGTATCTCATACACCAAACTCAAAGAATATTGTCTCAAGCTAGCGAACATCTTCCGATTTAAAGCATCGACAACTGAATTAGCTTTCCTCGGGTGATAATCAATCACACAGTCGTAATCCTTAATAAGTTCAATCCAGCGTCGTTGCCTCAAGTTCAACTCTTTCTACGTACCTAGGTATTTCAAACTCTTGTGATCCGTGTACATATAGCAAAGCTCTCCATACAAGTAATGTCGCCAAATCTTAAGAGCAAACATGATCGCTGCTAACTCTAAATCATGTGTAGGATAGTTCTTCTCATGTTGTTTCAATTACCTCGAAGCATAGGCAATCACTTTTCGATCTTGCATCAGAACACATCCCAAACCATTCAACGAAGCATCACTGTAGATCACATACGCTTGATCTGGAGTAGGTAGTGTAAGAACTGGAGCTTGCGTCAAACATTCCTTCAACAGCTCAAAACTCCTCTGACATTTCTCCGACCAAACAAAAGGAACGTCCTTCCGCAATAACATCGTCAAGGGCAAAGCAATCATGGAAAATCCCTTAACAAACCTCCGATAGTACCCTGCTAAACCCAAGAAACTGCAAACCTCATTGACATTCCTGGGTGCCTGCCAACTAAGCACAGCCTCTACCTTACTCGGATCCACTCTAATTCCCTCTGCCGAGATCACATGTCCCAAAAATGCTACTTGATCAAGCCAAAATGCACACTTCGATAGCTTGCCAAATAACTGCTTCTCCCTCATCCATTCAAGCACTAATCTTAAGTGATAATCATGCTCCTCATGCGTCTTAGAATAAACAAGCATATCATCGATGAACACCACAACAAACTAGTCTAGATAATCAAAAAATACCATGTTCATCAAGGCCATGAATGCTGCTGGTGCATTCATCAACCCAAACGGCATCACCAGAAACTCATAGTGGCTGTATCGAGTCCTAAATGTCGTCTTAGCTATGCTACCTTCCTTCACCCTTAACTGATGGTAACCCGATCTCAAGTCAATCTTAGAAAACACAGCTGCCCCCTTAAGCTGATCGAACAAATCATCGATACGCGGCAACGGGTATCGATTCTTAACCGTCACCTTATTCAGCTGTCGATAGTCTATACACATCCGCATAGACCCATCCTTCTTCTTCACAAACAACACCGGCGCACCCCAAGGTGAAACACTCGAGCGAATGAAACCCTTATCCAGCAATTCCTGTAACTGCACCTTTAACTCCTTCAACTCCATTGGAGCCATACGATAAAGAGTTATCGAGATCGGTTCGGTACCTGGTAACACCTCGATTTCAAACTCTATCTCTCTCTTAGGCGGTAACTCTGGCAACTCCTCTGGAAACACATCAGGGAAGTCATACACCATTGGAATCTCTGCCAACTGAACTCCCATCTGTCTCACATCTATCATATTAGTTAGCACCGCCTCACAACCCTGTAATAGTAACTTCCAAGCAGTCACAGCTGTCACTAACCTTACTGTCACTGACGGCATGTTACCCTTAATTACAATCAAGACCTGATCAGGAGATTGCAGTGTCACTATCTTCCGATGACAGTCCATTATCGATCCGTACTTAGCTAACCAATCCATCCCCAAAATAATGTCATACTCTCGGAATGGCATCTCGACCAGGTCAGATAAGAAACAGACACCCTGTATAATCAAAGGACAATGTCTAAACACTCGATCCACTACCACATCTCTGCCTAAAGGGCTAGAAACCACAATCCCATAGCCTAACCACTCACTCAACATACCAATCAACTAAGCAAACCGTAAATCAATATAAGAATGCGATGAACCCGGATCAAACAATACTCAAGCATCCTGATCAGAAATAAAAACATTACCGAGCACCACATTTGCTGCTTGTTGCTCCTCACAGCACACCAAATTATAAACTCTAGCAGGAGCCCCAACAACCTGATTAACGGACCCCTGACTGGCACCACAACCTCCACTATCTTGGCCTCTCCGTCGACCTCTACTTCACTTCGATCCCTGAGAACCAACTGAGCTAGGTCTCTGCTGCTGCTGCTGTCGAACCTCACCCTCAACAACAGGATGAACTGGACCACCGGACCGCTCTGGGCACTCCCGAGCAAAATGACCTGCACCGCCACATCGAAAACATATTGTACTACCTGCTCGGTAAGGTCCATAATGAGTCTGACCACATAAACGACAAGCATACGGTCCAGCACCTGTACTACCACCATAAGAAACAGGTCTCCCACTCTGCTCTCACCGTGGTGGCATCGGTCGCATATCCACCGATCTAGGAGGAAAAGAACTCCTGAACTTGCCCCTCTTCGAAGAACTCGAAGAAGAACCCGATCCTCTAAATGACCTCCTCATCGACTCTTGTCGAGCGTCCTCCTCAAGTATCGTCCGCTCGAGATCCAAAGCACTAGCCATCAGAGCTGAAAAGTCATCGTACTGAGAAATCTGTAAAAATGCTCAGAGCCAAGGATTCAAGCCCTGCTCAAATCGCTTACACCTCTCCCTTCCATACGGAATAATGTATATGGTGTAGTACGCCAACCGAGTAAACTCCTTCTCATAGTCGACGACAGATAAGTCCCCCTGCTTCAGTCCCAGAAATTCCTGTAGCTTCTGGTCAATATAGGCCGAAGGCACATACTTCCACCGGAATTCCCTCTGAAGATTAACCCACTTCAACACGGGCGGATCAGCTAAACTCTATGGAACCGTCTTCCACCACTCATACGCATCCTCCTAAAATAGCGAGATGGCATACTCAAACTTAGCCATCTCTGGACACTTCAATTGGCACAACACCCTCTGTGTCCGCTCTAACCATACCTCTGCCACATACGGATCTGTAGTACCAGTGAAATTTGTGGCTCCATATGACCGTAACTTCTTGAAATCCAACTTATACTCTTCCCTCTGCTCCACTGGAGGTGGGGCAGGAACTGCAGGCAACGTCTGACTCTGTGCCTGAAGAAGCCGCATAAGCTGGGCAAACTGCGTTGCCATCAGGTCAGCAGTCGATGCTTCTGCCTGCCTACCCGTGTGCTCTCCCAGTCCTGAAGAACTCTCTTGAGGATTAAAGTTATCCCCGCCTTCCTCACCGACATTCATACATCTATCTGACATCAAACCTAATCTGAAGCACATAAACAAGAATCCTATGGTCAGCAGTGGTCAAAGTGAGTAACACTCCTGTACTATAGCTTAACAATCAGAGGCAGTAACCCTAACAAAGACACGTTGAGCTAAACCATAGCTCTACATCCTATGAGCTAATAAACCATAGCTCTGATACCACTATAACATGTCATGCCCAGCCCATACCTAGAGTAACATGCTCCCGTAGCATACACAATGATTTCCCGTATGGAAAACCACCGTATACACTACACGTATAAATAGATGTTGTATGAGGACAACAGATAGTATGGCAGTGAAATCAGTAAACAGAACCATACATAACCCTAGATAACAACATACATTCAATTGAATGAACATGTTAATAACAAACATATATTCATTAATATACAAAGGTTCTGATTACAATAACCATACAAACCACCACCAAACTACAAATACATTACTGCCTCCCTTAAACATACAAGCTATAATACGAGGCTACAAAAGAAAACATATGCTTGGCTACTCCAGACCACCTCGAGACAAGGATTCGCTGTTGAATCTGCCTCCCCGTTGACATTAGCTATCACTGCTCTGGGCCTTCTGCTATAGGCTCAGAACCTGCGTTCATCAATTGAGAAACGCTGAGTCGAAGACTCAGTGGTACTAGCTATCATACACGCATAAAACATAGACAAACATAGTCAAGTAACAAGCAATATAATGCAATGCTATGTTGTCCCGTTTTCTCTTCCTGTCCTGTACTCTCTTCCCTCTTTCCTTTTTCCCTTATTATGCATAATATATATTTCCATACTGGATCCCTATGTACCGGTACTCAACTCCCGAAGGAGGACAACTGAAATCTTGGCCCGTAGGCCCTTTGTTATGCCTATGTCTCGAGACTCAACTCCCGTAGGAGGAATATAATATACGATTCCATTATGGAATCCTGTAATATATGATCCAGCATGCCTTTCCTCATTTTCTCTTGCTCTACTCAAGCATTCACGATCCCAAATGTCATGAATATGCTAACATGCGAGAGTATCGTATACAAACTCAAGTAGAAATCATAGAACTTAACACATAACAAGCTCATATCATCAAATCATAAGTAAATACGAGAATTCAATCCCCAATCATCAATCCTTAAGCCTCACTTGGCTTAACACAATAAAAGAAGTGAAGAACAAACCAAAGTAAACTTGTACTAACCTGTTAGAAGTAAGGCTGCTAAGGTCTGATCACGTCTCTAAGCTTCTAATCTTGTAAAACCAACTCCGTTCGACTTAATTATCTGAGGAAAATTATCTGAGGAAAAACAAGCTCTAGGGGTTTAGGGATGTTTAGGAAGATTTTAAGGAAAAAAAGGGAAAAGAACTTAAAGAAAAAGTTAGGTTTAATCCGTTTAAAATGATCTTAAAAGTCGCGTACAGCCATACCAAATACCCGTACGCCCGTACCAACCTAAAAAGCATGACAAACCCAATTTCCTGCGAGCTTCAGTACGGCCGTACCACATTTGGTACGCCCGTATGACCCCAAAGTTACTGACAAACCTAAATTTCTGTGAGCAAACGTACGGCCGTACAACCCTCTGGTATGCCCGTACGACCTCCAGGACTTTAATTCCCCTGTTCCCTTGAGCTTGGTACGCCCGTACCACATGCCTAAAATTAGGACATGCCTAATTTAATTCCCTAACTCATCCGAAACCTATGAGAAACACTCCAAAACCACCCAAAACACATCAAACTCACTGTCCCTCATCCAACCAAGAAGTCATACTTCCCGATAAGGCAACAGTGTCACAAAATATCATCACAAACATAAGCATACATCCATACATACATGTATACACATCATCAATGTATAACCAAACTCATACGCATACAGACCTCTACCCGTATACTAGCGTACAAATTACTAGGTTCTCAACTATGGGTGTAACAGCTAAGCAGGTTGTTTGATATGGAAAAGTCACTCGACTTACTGGAGTGGTAAAGCAGGATACTATCCTTGTTACGACATGTGGTAGTACTTTTGTGGGTTAGAGGATCTAGTTTGAACACGAGGGATGCTGGGTCACAATTATTAACTAGAGTCGGGTCTTTCTAATTCCTAATGCAATTTCGGGATGACTTAGTGAGAATCTATTTCCACCTTATCTATCCTGGGATTAGAGGTGTTTCATAGAGCTTGTTTCAGGATGCCTTATAAATAAGGAAAGATTAGGGTGTGTAAGACTTGCTCAGTAAACTATAATTAGCATAGTGTCATTATTGCTTTTGGACTATTATTGAATCAATGATCATATTCAATTAATGAATACTTGATGCTTTCGGTTGGTAGAATTACTTTTCATTGATTTTCTCAAATTTATTTTATTTGTTTCTTCATTTATTTTAATTACTTTCCGATTCATCTTGTTTAAATTTTAAACGCAAAGAATTAAGTGAGTTGAAGTCGTCTCTATGGGATTCAACCCTTACTTCCACTTCTACAAAAATCATAATTCCAACGTGTGGCTTGTAAGGAATTAATTTGACGGAAGCGACAACCAATCACTACTTCCCAAAATTACACTCCGAATCACCCAACGTAAAATAGGAGTAAGTCTAAGATTTTTAAACCAAAGATGTTCCATGATGTTGCACCCCCTATTACATTAACATGTTACATTATTGCATCCAAAGATCCTTTTTAGTGTCAAGTTATGAATGAGGAGTTCACTACTCTCATGAATATAGGTACATGGTCCATTGTTTTGCATCATGAAGCACATAACATTGTCAAGTGTAAGTAGGTCTATCAAATCAAATAAAAGGCAGATGGCTCTCTTAATCATTACCAGGCTCTATTAGTCATAAAGGGGGTATTATTAGCAACTCGACATTGATTTGAAAGAAATTTTCTAATTGATTCTTATGCTTACTACACTTCAAATAATCCTCATTATTGTTGTTCATCATGGTTGACATATCAAATAATTTGATATTTATAATGCTTTTCTTCATGGAGATTTTCATGATTTGGTTTATATGGAACAACCACTTAGGCTTACAGATAAATAACATCCTACTCATGTTTACAAATTGAATTGATATTTTTATGGTCTTCATCTTTACCAAGCTCCACATTAATAGTTCAAATCACTTTTTTCCCTTTAAAGTTGATCCTACGTTGTTCACATATTCTTCATGTACCATTCATTTAATTTGCCTAGTATATGTGGATGACATTATTCTCACTGGGAGTTATCTTTCAACCATTCATATGACTTTTACTTCATTGCAAAAAGATTTTTAGATTAAAGACTTAGGCAACTTGGATTAATTTCTTATCATTAAGGCTACACATACTTTAGATGGTTTATTTCTAAATCAAGCTAAATACATGATTGACATTTTAGCTTATGCATAAATGTCTAGTTATAATTCTATGGCTACCCTAACTTGTCATTAATAATGTCTTCATTTGCAAGATAGTGCTCCTTTTAATGATATGATATTGTATCAGATGATTGTTGGTTACCTTCAATATCTCCATTTTACTATACCAGATATCTCATTTGTTGTTCATGTTATGTCTCAATATCTCCATGCTCCCATTAATAGTCATTGGCATGGTTAAACATATATTATGGTATCTTCAAGGCACTAAGCATTATAGATTAATAATTCAATGTATTGATACACTTAATATCCATGCTTATTTTGATGCAAATTAGGCTATAAATATTGATGATCAAAAATCAATCAATGGTTTCATAATTTTTGTTAATGGAAATTTAATTGCATGGAGTTATAAAAAGCAAGAGATTGTAGTAAAGTCCTCTATGAAGGCTGAATACCGGTCTATAGGTATAGTAATAATTGAGATTATTTTATTGAAATCTCTCCTTATTAACTTTCATTTTCCTATTTCTAAGTACCCCTCTCTCTTATATGATAATGTTAATGCTATATTTTTATCTCTTAATCTTGTGTTTCACTTCAGAACTAAACACATCTAAGTAGATTTCTATTTTTTTTTGCAATCTTGTTACTAAAGGTATCATACAAGTTCATTATATCTTGACCAAAGATTAGATAACAGATATTCTAACAAAGACTCTTTCTAACAAAGACGACTAGCATTGATGGGGGTGATAATGTTGTTATGTTAATTATAATCTTTTATAATCATCCTATCATATTAAGATAACTTCTTATCTTCTAATCTCTATCTTCTCATTTTGTATCCTATATATATTTTACAATGAAATATCTAACAAACATACATTGAGCATTTATGAAGATGACACACTTATAGCAATAATCATGTTGCAAGTTATATTAACCCAAATAGCAAAAACATAAAAATAAGTAAAAATCATCTTCATAATGTTAATTAAATTTTAGCATTTTGAAACCCTTGTAAATAAATAATTTTATTATTTTAATGGCAATCAATGTTTAGTAAGCAAATTCTAATATTTCTCTATGTTTTTGTTTCTTTCTTTAATAATAAGTCATAGAAGCTTGAAAAAATATTTCAAAACGTTATTTTTATAAGATGTAAAATTTAAAGTTCAAATTTTTTACTTATTTTTTATTTATTTCTTTTATTGTGAATTGAAATCTTTTTAGGTTTAGAGTATATGAAGTTGTATTTAAACCAATTGTTTATTATAGTATGATAAACAACTTTTTCCCATAAATCTAATTATGATTTACCATTTACCATTATCATTACAAATAGGTAGACATATTGATGTTTGATATTTATTTTGACATTATAAATTAAAAAATCATATTTAGCATAAAAACATTCATAATTAAAATGAGTTAGAAATAATGTAGCATAACTTGTTTGTGAAAAATTTGAATTTGTAACATGAAATTTCACCATTTAATAGTTAGAAAAAGATTTCAACTATTATCTTAAATGCATGGTTTATTCACCTTTAGAAAGATCTTTGACCAATTTAAGAAATTTGTAATTTATGGAGAAAAATGGTAAGCACCACTCTAATAAAATAAAAAGTGCATATATGTTATTGATTACTCTCATATAGATGTTATCTTTGCAATAGCTTGTAAACAAAAAGTTATCCTATGAATATTAAAAAATAAATTATTGTAATTACAACAATCAGTTATCTCTCATACTTTAATGTGAATAAAATAATGTTTTGGTATGAAAGTTAATCAACTTGCATTTTATTTAAAAAAATATTTCAAAAAATAACAAATTATTATTTTTCAATAAATAACTAACAATACTTTGTAAAAATAAGTTTTAAAGCTAACTTTTTTTCAAGCAATAATTTTTAATACATTGTAGGATAAATTGTACAAATGCTAATTAATCTACATCACTAATTTAAATATATTTTTATAAAGTTCAAAAAATTGAAAGAGAGAAAAATGTTTAGACACTAAAATTATACAAATTAAAATATTTAAAATATTATTTTATAGTTGTTTGAATTTAATTGTTCAGATGAGTAAAATCCACTTTCACATATTTAGATTTTCTATAATTTAAGTTGTTTAGAAAAAGTTGAATGATAGGATTTTAGTAGGTTCATACACCTAAAATTTTTTTAAAAAAATGTTTGTATATTTGAAATAGTAGAAATTGGAAAAATTCATGCATCAAAGGAGCAAAATCTATCTAATGGGGTCTACATCACATTTTATTATCATGTAGAACATTCACATATCCCAAAACATATGTTAAACTAATATTAAATAGATTTGAAAAAAAAACAAAAAAGACATAATATAAATTGATACACTTTTGAATTTAGGGTAGCCTTGAAATTTTGATTAAAATTGAAGATATATTAATATATTAATTCTAAATTAATTTATTTTAGGTTTTGATTTTAAATTAAATAATTATTATTTTATTTAAATTTAATATTTTTCTATTCCATATATGTATTAATTGAAGATCTTTAAAATTCATATTCGAACAATTGATAATTTGCTCAAAACTAAGAGTTTATAAGACTTAAAGTGATTAAATTCATTAGGATGAACCCTAAATTTATAATTAAAGTTTGAATCGAGTTAATTTGAACTTTTTGACCATTTTACTTTTGAATTATACAATAAGAGCTCAATTTTCCCTATATTTAACATTAAAGGTTCAAAATTATCACATGATCTTTCTTGTTGATTTTGCCTCTTAGATTTAAAGAAAAGCACAAATTGCTCAAATTGCCCCTTTATGATTTAGCTTAATCAAAAATTGATGAAGAGGTGGTAGAAGGAATGAGAGCCATGATCAAAAAGAAATATGGTTAGAGTTTTGATATCATGTCAAAAATAACATGTTATGGAACTTTTTTATATATAGATTTAATGAATTGCAATCTTATATCAATAATGTTACATATGGAAGATAAGAACCAACAACCAAAGATATATACAGAATTGAGGAAAAGAGATATATATATATATATATATTTGAGGAGAAGAGATATAGATAATGATGGGTGCTAAATCCGATAAATTAATTTCCTACTTCCTACCTAGAAAAATTACAGATTTTTGCAGTACATGAAAGAAGGCTTGATTCCACAAGGTTGGGAAATGTTTTGATCCTTTGTAAATATTTTAAATGAAATAAATCATTGGAAAATAAAAGAAGATTAAAATTGATTTAGAAAATATTCAGATAAAAGGTCTCTAAGTCAAAAGCTAATAATTGTTCATATTCATTGTATGGTCATCGATTCATTAATCATTCGAAGACTACTTATTAAGCCAATTATAACTATAGAAGCAACTTCTCATAACCAATTCCTCTATAATATTAAAATGACCAAGAATCAACTCTACAATTACTTCTAGTTATTGAGTAGACATGGTGGAGAAAGCCTCTCATAATTCTATCAACAATCGTATAAAGAGCTAGAGGAACCCAACTAAAGCTAACAACTAAAATACTTGTATTGTTCAATATATTATGATGATCTTTAAGCAAAAATTAAAGTTCTTACTTCGGAATAATAATTCCTTAAGTTACCATAAATAACATGTTAGAAAGTTAATTCTAGATCTAACAACTTGTATGATAATTTATCATTATTGAACTTGTGTAATAGACCTAAATTACACACTTCAAAAAATGTTAGTGGTGCTATGATTTTCATGATTAAAGCAAATGATGAGAGTCAATGAAATTAAGCTTATTTAGATCTCATATGCATAAATGATGAATTTTTATGTTGCTTTCAACTAAGAATGATTGTCTAGCCTTGCATAATTGGCTTAAAAATATAAGAAAAATAAAAGAAATAAACTTATATTGATTGACAAGAGTAAAAGTGTCACCTCTCTAATGGGAACAAACCGCCCATTTATAGAAATAGAAAATAAATAATTAAATATCTATATAATTTTCTATGATAATATTTCAATCTTCTAATCTTATATCTAATATGATGTTTCAATAAAAATACAAAATTTGAACTTCCAATCTCATCAAACTTCATTCTTGAGAGATTTATTCCCTTTTGTTAGGTATAGCTCATATATTGATTAAGCAGCAGATGGGAGTTTCATGAGTTGTGGGTTGGGGGTGCGGGGGTGGAGCCCCCGCGGTACTGTATGGGTATTTTGGTAATTATACCATTTAGGGTTATTATTAAATACAACTGTAAATGTAACCTATGTTATGCGAATAATAACACAGCCGCTCATCGCTCTCGAGGACATAGACACATTGTCGAACCTCGTTAAATCTTGTGTTCTTACTTTTCTTTCTTATTTTCGTCTTGATCCTGTGTTTTCTAGCCGGAGTTTCTCAACAAGTGGTATCAGAGCGGGTTGCGATGGCTATGTCAGGAGGTGCAAAATTCGAAGTTATGAAATTTAATGGTCATGGTAATTTC
>CANYBF010016976.1:0-14156 GCA_948192965.1 Dalechampia spathulata | reverse complement strand
AAATGATTTAAGGATTTTTGGCAGCCAAGATGCAAGAAGCTTAACGTGATAATGGATTTTTAAGGAAGTTAAAATGTTGCCGCAAAAGAATGGTCTAGATTGTAGTTAAATTGATTTGATTATAAAGTTTTTAAATGGACTCCTTATTTTGCCGATAGTGAACATAATTTTGGTGAGTATATTAAGGGTAAATTAATTAAATTTATTAGTTATAAAGACTTAACTTAATTTTTAAGAAATGGAATTACTTTTAAGAAAAATGCATTTATGAAAAAAATAAATAAAGAGTTGAATCTTTAGAAGTATATAAGTTGAGGTATAGTAGTTATTTTTTTTAAAGCTCTTAATGAATTCAATATATGTTTAAAAGCTATATGGAGAGATACTAAATTTAAATATGTATTTTACATCATTTTTGGAAATGGTAAGAATATGAATTTATCACTTTAAGTGATTCATTATGGATATAAATGTTTATATATATATAGTTATAAACAAGCTATTAATGAGTATTGAATTGTTTTAAAATAATAATAATAATATGTTGAGATAATATATATTTTAATAACATTTATTTAATTAGTTAAGTTGGTTTTTGATTTTATAATATATATATATTAGATTTATTCAATAAAATGAAATATCATTTATGTATGTATAGTCATATACATAATAGATTATGACAAATATATGTATTTTGGAAATGGTTTGTCATAACTTGTTATATATGAAATATATGTATAGAAGATAAAGTTATATTTAAATATATATATAATAAGAAAATTTGTTTTTATTTATATTTAATAAGATGGATAAGTTCTTTTTATGTTTGAGTTTTTAAATAAGTTATTATTATTACGATTATTTCAAAATGGTAAAAAAAAAGAGTTATCATATATTTATGTTGTTTTAATTTCAAAGATAAGTTTGATATGTATTTGTTATAATAACAACTTTAGAAATTATTTTTAAATACTATATTAATTGGAATATATAAATAGATATTTTTGGGCATAGTAAAAATCAATAAGATGTTTTTTTTTAATACATAATAATAAGAATCATAAATAGCTATAATTAATAATTTCATTTTAATTATATTGCAAGGTATAAGGTAAACAGCATTTCATAATGCAATAGCATTTGTTTTAAATATTTTTATTCAATTATTATTAAAGCTTACGTAAATAAATTTATATAGTAAGTTAGAAATAGAAATAAAAATAAATATTTTAGGAGGAATAATGATAGATTTATTTTCTAATAAATATTATTATGCATTTTGTTAAATAGGACAATCAGAGGAAAATTTACACGCTTCACTCAACGATTATAATCAGGGAAAAGACAATCCAGGTTTGTGCTAATAAATAGAGAATCCTCGATCATTAATTGATCAAAGAGGCATAGATTGAGTGATTTAAATTTATAAATTTTGTATTATACATTTCATAAATATATGACATTTTACATAATTCATATCATGGCATGACATGGTGATATAAGGAGATAAGATAAAAAGATTTTATGATTATTATCGGGCAAAAATGATATGAATTCCTAAGGGAATTAAATGAGTATGATATCATGCAAACAGAATTAACAGAAGTGAAAAGAATGATGAAAAATGAGCTCTTATAATAATGATTATAGTGATAAGTTACTGAAAGCTCGAAAGATGCGCATATGAATGAAATGGAAAATACGAGGGAGAATGCATTACATGAATGCATTCTCATCAATAAGCATTCTTCATAAAGATGGGTAATAATCAAAATGCTATTATGCACGATATTTATTGTACAAATTATTATGCATAGTAAATTCATCGTTATTCATAACTGTCATAGAAAGTATATTATCTATATTTCATGATTTAGTAATGCCATGAAATTTAATGTTATTATGATGAAAATTGCATGAATTTTATAGTACCACTGAGTTTTATACTCAGCGTTTGTCAATTGATAAACGTAGGAACAAGCAAGACTGCAGAAGAGAAACGTTAGTGGCAGCAGCAGGACCAATAACTTCCGTGTGGTAATAAAACTACTATGGATTTTCTTAAGTTAGTTAACCGTGCAAGTTTATTAGTAGTATTTTGGCAGTACACTTAAAGTTGTTAAATTATAAATGTGTGATAAAAAAAAAGGGCATGTAATTTTATAACTGTTTACTTTTCTGAAGATTTGTATTCAACAAGTTATAAAAATATATATATATATTTAGGTATCCTTTGTTGAATGGTTATGATTTTTATTTTAGAAAATTTATAATCATTCTTCGGGAGCATGTTACGCAGCCAAAAGACGTGACAGATATCTCATTATCTAACAATCAAGCAAGTATGGGATGCACTTGAAACATATTATAAAAGAAGAATCCAAGTAAGAACAAAGAAAGTGCAATTGTAACTCATCAATATGAGTTATTCACTAAGAAAACCAATGAAGCATTTTAGAGATATATATAATCAACTCATAGTGATCATAAATGGCCTTATAAAACTAGAAAAAGTTTAACCCAAGGAAGATGTCAACAACAAAATTGAGAGTATTACCAAAGAAATATTAGGAAGCTAGAGTGACATCCATAAAAGAAGCTAATGACTTATCTACCTTATCAATTGATGTACTTCTAAGAAAGCTTCTCACTCATGAGATTACACTTAAGCAAAGAGTAGAAGAAGATAAGAGAAAATGAATTATCTTAAAGGTTATTAAAAAGAACAAAGAGCATGAATCATCTAGTAAAGAAAGTGTAGATAATAAGGTTGTTTTGCTTACTAAAGGAGTAAAGAATCTTATCTTGAAGAAAAAGATATTTGAAAGAGAATCTAAGAAGTTGTTTGAAGCAAGAAGAGATCAAGGCGAGAAGCATAACCTTAAGAAGAGTTAAATCACATACTTTGAATGCAATAAACCCAATCATATGAATAAATGTCCAAGACTTAAGAAGCCATTTAGACCTTTCAAGAAGAAGACTTTCAAAGCTACATAGGATTATGATAATGACTTACATGAGGAGGAATCCAAAAATGATAATGTCATCTATCTCTATTTTATGGCTCTAAAAGATGATCTTGAAAAAGATGAGGTAAACACTTTTCCTCATAACTATTATGATAATGAACTTAATAATAAAAAAGATGCTTTAGAAATTTTCCTTAATAAGTATGAGAAATTAATTATTAAGAATAAGATTTTTAAAAGTAAATACTCTAGTATTTCAAAAGAAAATAAAGTTTTATTATAATATATATATCAACTTACTTTCTACAAAATTAAATTTGAAGATGTAAGTAAGTAAATCTCAAGTTTGGTGGAAGAAAATAAGGTTTTGAAAGAAGAACATAAGTCTTTGAAAAATCAAAATAATGATTTATTAAAGGGAAATGATAAATTTAAGGTTAGAGGTGTTAAAATTGACATTAAAGCATCTTTATCATCCAAAGGATCCATTTTTCTTAAAGCATCTTTATCTTCTTTTAAAGATGGTGAAAAGAAATAAGAGAACGAGGAAGTTTAAACCAAAACTTTTATTAAATCTAAACATATGAATGAGAGTTCATATAAGTGTAATTGCTCATGCAAAACAAGTTCATCTTATAAACATCAAAATTAAAAGAAAAATTATAATTATAAGTATGCTTTAATATTCAAAAATGTAACATGTCATTATTATGGGAAATAAAGACATACAAATAATAGATGGTTTATTAAATTAAGTCATTAGGGTTATATCTCAAATGACACTTTTATAACTAACCATTAAAGATCCAAATACATTTAGGTACCTAAAGTGAGATGATTATGTCTTCTTAATTAAATATGCTTAAGATCCAAAGTAAGCTCCAACAAGTGAAATCTTGATGGTAGATGTTCAAGGCACATAACTGGTATTGTAAGTTTGTTTTCTCACTTAAAGAAAAAGGAAGGTGAAAATGTCATTTTTGGTAATAGTGTCAAAGGTAAGGTAATAGGTATTAGTAAGATTAGTAAGGATTATTCATTATTTATTAATAAATTCCTTTTAATTGAATATTTGAAACATAACTTGTTAAGTATTAGTTAACTTTACAATAATGGTTTTAAGGTTGTATTTGATCCTAAAGATTGTTTTGTAGATAAACTTTATGATGATAAAATTATTTTTCAAGGTTATAGGATGGAAAATGTTTATGTAATTGATTTAGATGCTTTTTCTAATAAAGATGTCAACTATTTTTTCTATTAGTAAAGACTCATAGTTATGGTATAAAAGACTTAAGCATACAAACTTAGACAACAAAATCTAAGTAAGAATGAGCTTATGAAGGGTTTGCCTAAGATCAAGTTTCATAAAGTCAAAGCTTTTGGAGCTTATCAAATAGGCAAGCAAGTTAAATAATTTTTCAAACCTAAAATAGAGTAATAATAACTAAACCTCTTCAACTTCTTCATTTGGACATATTTAGACCTATTAAAGTTTCTAGTTTAAGAGGCATGCATTATGCACTTGTTATTGTTGATAATTACTCTAGATTCATTTAAGTTGTATTCCTAGCTCATAAAGATGATGCTTTTCAAGCTTGCATTCCTAGCTCATAAAGATGATATTTTTCAAGCTTATATGGTATATAGTAATGCATCTCTAAATAGGTTAGGTTGTATTTTGATGCAATATTGAAAAGTGATTGCCTATGCTTTTAGATAATTGAAACCGCATGAGAGAAACTACCCAACATATGATCTAAAGGTAGCTACCATAGTGTTTATTTGAAAATTTAGTGACATTATCCATACGAGGAAAAATGTTACATTTATACCGACCATAAAAGTTTAAAGTATTTAGGCATACAAAAGGAGCTAAACTTGAGAGAGAGGCATTAGATGGAATTAATCAAGGATTATAAAAGTAAAATATTAAGTTCCAATTGGATTACTTAATCCACTACTAATACCAAAATGGAAATGGGAGCATATTACCATAGATTTTGTAATTGGGTTACCTTTGATACAGAAAAAGCATGATGTCATATGGGTGATTATAGATAAATTGATAAAAAAAAATAGCATATTTCCTATTGGTATGGATAGATAATAGTCTCAAATGGTTGGTAGACCTTTATTTACCAAAGAATTTTAGATTGCAAATAGGGATCCTAGATTTACTTCCAAGTTTTGGAAGAGTTTTTAAAGAGCATTTGGGACTAGGGTGAAATTTAGTACTGCTTTCCATCCACGGATTGATGGATAGTAGGAGAGAATTATTGAAGTATTAGAAAATTTGTTATGATCTTGTCTACTAAAGATGGAACGTAACTAGGCTAGATATTTTTCATTGATGAAATTCATGTATAATAATAGTTATCAATTCAGTATTCAGATGGCTCTGTTTGAAGCATTGTATAGGAGAAAATGTAGGACTCCTCTTTATTGGGAAGAATTGGGTGAAAGTAAATTGATAAGATCTAATTTAGTATAAGAAATAGAAGATAAGGTAAGATTGATTAAAGAATGACTGAAAGCTACTCTCAATAAACAGAAATCATATATCGACTTGAAAAGAAGAGATATTGAGTATAATATGGGTGATAAAGTGTTCTTAAAGGTGTCACCATGGAAGTGAATAATGAGATTTAGGCATAAAGGTAAGTTGAGCCCTAGGTTTAATGGACCCTATGAAGTTCTTGAATAAGTTGGACCATTGGCTTATCAATTAGCTTTACCACCAGAATTAGATAGGATGCATAATATGTTCCATGTTTCTATATTACAAAGTTATGGATCAAATCCTTCATATATGATTCCAAAAGAAGCAAGGTACATAATGATCTTTCATATAATGAGGAACCTGTGAGCATTTTGGCTTGAGAAGTGAAGCAATTAAGGAATAAAAAATTTCTTTGGTGAAAGTATTGTGGCACCACCATACAGGACAAGAAGTGAGTTGGATTCAAGAGGCAAATATGAGGTAATAGCATCCCTAATTATTCACAGACTAGAAAATTTAGGATGAAATTCTTTAAGAGGAGAGAGTTATCACATTCACCAATATATATGTACGAAATTTCATATATCATACTTGCATATGAAGTAATTAGTGATTTAATCATCATTTTATATATTATTAATATGGTTAGTATGTGTTTGTTTAAGATGAGTTATTGAATAGAATGGAATCAAAATTTACATGTTGGTTACTTAATTATTTGGAAAATTATTTGCAAAATAGTATTATGATCGAACTATGTAATTAAAGGGTTAAAAAATATGAAGATATATATATATATATATATATATAAGAATATTTGAGTAAATAAAATGGAAAAAAAAAAGAAGAGAAGTAAGAGAGTTGTTAGTCAAGGTGATAAACTTTTAAAAATAAGGGTGATAAGTATCTTTGACTTACTACTCATAAGTAAATATCATAATGTACTTTTAAAAAAAAGAGAAAAGAAAAAGAAAGAAATAGAGGGAAACATGAGATAAAAGAAAAGAGGGAGAAGAGATGAAAGTTTTCTTATGAATTCTATTAAAGCAATAAAGACCTTGGAGGAACTCTAGAGAAAGGAGAGTTATGGTGGAAACAAGAAGTAAAGGAAGATTGAAGTTAATAGTAAAGTAATCACCTTGTTTAAGCTTGAGGGAGGTAAGTGTGTATTAGATGCAAATAATGAGTTTTTATGCTTTATATCTTATTTTGATGGTTGTATGAGTGTGTTGTTGTATGGAGGATGAAATTTTGAACTTGTATACTTGTAAAAGTTCATCTTCTTCATGATATTTGAATGGATGAATTTGAAAGAAAGTTTAGAAGTTATGTGGTATATACAAGATTATGTTGCATTATGTTTTGATATTTGATGGAACTTTAGTTTGATTAGATTGATATTATTTGTTAGTTTATAAAGTGTTTATATGATGTATAGGTCATGGGATCATGTTAGGGGATCTTAGAATGCCATTAGAGGTGATTTGGTGTTGAAAGAAGGAAGGAAATGAGGTATTCATGTAGGGGCCAAGTCCAACATGACTCATATTGACCCAACATAACCTAGACAAGCTAAAATCTATGAGGATCAGAGTCTAACATGACTGAAGTTAGCCTTTAGAACTATTCAGGAGTTGGTTTTTATAGGGGAAACTTGGTACATGGCTTATGGAACCTACACATGACTCATGGGGAGTCCGAAAGTGAATAAAATATGTAACTAAACTTGGTTTATGGAATATAATACTAAAGAAAACTTGATGAGACATTATGGGCATAGAATTATGATTTTAAGAGTGTAAAAGCTAGGCTTATATTGTGATTTATGTAAGCTAAGTATTGAGGTAAATATATGTTAGTAAGAATGGGGTTTAAGAAAGGGTGTGAGTTCAATGTTACCTTACATGGTAAATGTATGGTTAGCTTATAAATATGATATGAATGATGAATTACTATTAAATGTAATGAGAAGTAATGAACCAATATATATATGGGATTGTGTCATGATTGATGAATTGTATAGAATGACTTATATATATGTCATACATAGTGTATGGTGAACTAAGAGTGAATGAATATTGTATCTAGGTGTTAATAAAGGAAAAGCTACAACCTCTACACCTATGGAAGATCAAGATCCAACACATAAGTTTATGCTTAATATGTATTAATCTAAAATGAAAAGCTTGTGGTATACAAGCATAATGGTAATGGTTTTATATGTCTATGTGTTGGTATTATATGCTTTTAACTTGGTAATTTTAAAATGGTTGAGATATGAATGGTATGTTATTGAGAATACATAATGAAGTAGTGATATTACAATGTATAATTGCAATCATGCATCATAACCATTTGCATGATAGTATGGAGAAATAAGGAAGGCACTAGTATACATATTTATATACATATAAATGTATATATAAATATAAAAAAGATATAAAGGAGGTGTTATTATAAAATACATATGCAAAGAAGAAATAAAGGTGGCACTAGCATATCTATATATATTTGAAAGCATAAATGGGAAATGAATATATACTAGGAGAAATGAAATGAATAATGGATGATTAGCATAAATTATTATTGGTGTATAAATAGTTCTAAATTAACATGCATAATAAATCAACAAGTTTTAAATTTATAATCCTTATTTTATAATCACACCACTACAAGAGTATGAATTGCAAGTACAACTTAAGGGTATCGTTCTCTGGGACCAAGAGTGACTAAGTACTAGTTATTGATTTCATTGATTTTTTAGGCAATTCAACATTTAAATATAAGATAAAGTTAATTAAATTAACTAATAATATTAACAAATCAGTATAGTATACATAATATATAATTAACCATAGGGATGGATGAATATGAACACAAACAAAATCTTCCATTAATAATCTAGTTACCAACTTCAAAGTAGTGTATAAATGTAAAGTTCTTTCTTTCAAAAGAGTATTTTACCTACCAAAGCTAAACTAACACCCTACTTTCATGATTGTAAATTTAACTTCAATGATTAAGTTTGAATTCCACACTTTATGCCTCCAAATTCAATTAACTCTTATGTCTAGGTAGTTATAATTCGATGTTCTTAAGTTTTTTTGGTTAATTTAATCCTTCTTTGAAAGTGATTAATAAAACTTAATAATGTTTGCATGTTAAAAAGGGCCCATTCTTAACAATTAAACAAATTAGCAAGAAACACAACTTAAGAACATGAAGAAACATCAAATTACCAATAGAAAAAGAAAAACATGCTCACATAACATCCAAACCCTAACAACTACTATTAAATGATCATTAGAAATTTGATAAAGTAAACGAACAATATGATTAAGAGAATTACACCATAATAAATGTTCAAAATAAAATAGAAGAAGATGAAAATAAAGAGAAACTTGGATAATCTACTGCTACTTTACTTTAACACTTCCTTCCATCCAATTTGGTTGCTCTCCTTAACATCTTGATGAAGAACTATCAAAGATGAATCCAGAAGAAGATTAGTAAGATTCATAATGCAAAAATGTTAGTTTTTTTTTCTTTCTCCTCTCAAAAACCTTAATTTCTTTCTATGAATGAATGAATGATGGAACCCCTATTCCCCATAGTCTAACTCCCTAAAACCCTTTCCAAAACTGCTTAAAAAAATGAATGCATCTTCACCCTCCATTTATATGATCTAGGGCTAGAAAAGGAGGGAAAGTATGACCTAAATGCACCATACTAGTCATGTGAACAATATACTACTAGTCTGAAGCTCGAATTTCTTAAAAAAGAGAAAAACATGAAGGAGCCAAGTTCCACATAAGTCATGTGACTCCTCACATGAGTCGTGTGAGACTCGATTAGGGGAGGGAATATGAGGAGTTGAGTGAAACTTAAATATCGATTGATACATGACTCGTGTAGCCTCTTACATGAGTTGTATGAGACTCATTTCTAGCATGAAAATGGAGTTTGCAAGTGTAAAATGTGACTAAATTGACTAGTGTTCCATACTACACAACCTAAGGGCTTAAAATTAAAGTTCTAGTGTATGATAATGAGTCTAACATCTTATATAAAAGCATGTTAATTAAAATAAATATGCCAAATTCATGAACTAATGCAAAATGACTTATGTGAATTCTAAGTTAAAACCAGAATGACATGTAAATTATGCAAAATATGTAGAAAATGCATGAAATTAAGCTAATATTATAATATATAAGTGTGATGCATGAAATGATGGAAAATGCATGAAATGCTATATTATATGCTTATGTTTGAAGGGAAAAACATGAAAATAATACTTGAAAGGACATTATAATAAAAAAAAAATATAGGTTAAAATCATGGTTATCAATTATGCATAATCAAGAATAATGGAATGATGATTATGAGATAGAAAATTGTTTATGAGATAGTAATATGATAAAATGAAGTGGAAAGAAAGACAATAGACATGGAATGGAATGCACTACATAAATGCATTCATCAATATATGATATATCATTAATCAAAAAAGAATGAGAATGTATCATATGAATGCATTCATTGAACATATGATAAGTTATTATTACAAGATCTAATACATGGTTTGGAAATTTAGTTGATGTATAATGTGTGGTATGACCTGGATATTGTGAATGGTGAATGATAACCACTCGATATTATGTCATTCAATTCATAATCCAATGTTTATGTCTTTGCTTATGAATTATATTACGGATGATTACCTAATGATACACTAAATGCATTCTTCTTCCTATATGAGTTATATTATGATTTGTTTACAATTTATTTATATTAAGCATCATTGAGTTTTATACTCAACATTTATCATTTAATGAATGTAAATTGGAGTAGTTAAAGGATCATCAGGATCTTTAAGCACTAGCTCAATTAGGGAACCTAAGACTTTGTATGACTACTTGGGTAGTCCTATTTGATGTGTAACTAACTCCTAGCTACTTTAATATTTATGTAACTGTCACTATATATGAGCAATAAATACATATTTTCTTTTATGCATATATTCAGTTTGTAAGATACTATATGAATTGTTTATATAAATAAAGCAATGAAGCTTGAAATATTAGAATGATGAGTCTCATATGAGTGAATGCATGTTTGTTATTTATTATTACATGAATCAGATCTTATCAAATGAATATGCTTAAGAATAATCGCACGTGCTTGTGTTTATACAAAAAAAATGTGCAAATCTCTTATAGGATGAATAATGAATTCTAAGGTAGACAAGTTTATTAATTATTCTATGAAAGTATGTTACATTGTATAAGGTGTCATACTTTCTCAGCAATTTATTACTCTAAATACTTGACTTGATGGTTTTGATTGTCAATTTGATATCATTATCTCACATCTTGATGAGTTTGATCAATGTCTCTTTCAACACAATTAAGAATTTCAAGATTTTTATAACATTGCTTCTCACTCTCTTTAGCAACTTATTCTTACTTTAATCAACATTTTCCTCCCTTTTTAAATTAAATTTTTATGCTCAATGATTATTTTTTGATATTGATAAAAAGGGAGATGCCTTAATTATTGTTGTTACATCCGTATTCATAGCATTTTCATGGTTATGCATAATATGCATGAGTTAGGAAGCATGAGCTAATGATGCATGAAATGCATGAATGAGTTATGATTGATGAATGCTATGATATACCTTATATGCTAATGAATATGTTATAAATGAAAGTAATTCCATATGATATGAAATTGATAGAGAAGGAAATGGAAACAAAGTGAAAAGATAATTATAGAAGTGAATATGCATTAAAGATGCAAATCAGGTATGCTTTTGTCAAATGCTTTAAATGAAACTCTATGATAGAATTTATGTGTGTATGATGATGCATTGGCATGTTTAACATGTTATTATATGATAAAGTATAGTTTAAAATGTTATATATAAGTTAAAGTAAAGTTAGAAGCAATGGTATGTAAAATTGTAAGCTAGGATACAAATGACATTTCATGAAAAGTCAAGGTTAATATTGGAAACTATATTATGTGTGGATTATGTCCATAGCATTATGATGAATGATAAGTGTATTCTTATGAAAGCATGACCTCATTATGATGTAAAAATAAATATATAAGAAAAAGGAAGCAAATTGGTTAAGTAAGTGATATTAGCTTGACAAATATCATGTTTTGATTGGTTCCTCTTTAATATTATTAAAATTTAAGTTTATATTATCATAAGGGAGGTTTAGGTTAGTTTTTCACTTCTTTCTTTAGCCCATATATGACCTCTTACTCTCCTTCTTCTTCTTTGCATCTTAATTTAGGGTAAAACCATTTTCAAGGTAGGATTTCATGGAGAATTCAATTTCATGCTTCTTTTTGTATTCTTTTTGCTTTAAGTATGTGTTCTTATTCTTCTTCTATGTTTTCTTACACCTTTAATAGAGTAGAAAATTTCTGTGGATTTGTGATAATTTTATATAAATGGAAGAATTGAAGTAAATCATGAAAGATATGGAAGCTAAGTTGTTGAATTTGATGTTTAATATAACCGAATGAGTTTCTATTTTAGTATGTGAATTTTGTGTAAATCCCTAATTTGTAAGCCTTGAATCAATCACTTTAATTACTGTTTGAAGTGTGTGAATGATGAATAATGGTTTTTCTAAGGTTTGGTATGCTTAAATGGTAATGGAAAGATGATTATATGTGATGATAGCTTGAATTCAAAATTGTTGTCTAATTTGGGAATATTTTAGGTTTTGTTATTTTGGGGGGGAAGAAGTATGTATCTCTTAAGTTTATATGAAAACATGATTGAATAATGTGTTAGAATGATGAAAATAAAGTTTGAATGCAATTGGAATGATTTTACAAGTAATATGCACAAATGAATGCAATAGGGGCAACATGTGTGTATGGTTGTGTATGGCTACCTTAGGTTGAGTTTAAATGCATATTGGTTAGGAATTTTGACTTAAAAGTGTGTATAACATCTATATATATGTGTGTATTTATTTTGGTAAAATTTTGAAGTAAATTGGATGCTTAAAGGAAGAGGTATGCATGATATATGCAAGTGCTTGCTAGAAACGGAACTTAAAAGCAAAGTTAAAGGTTTACAATAATTGCATTTTGACTACCTTAATGTTATCCAAAAATTTTGTATAATATACCATTGGAAAGCTCTTTGAATTTAGTTTCCAATGGTACTAAGCTCATAAAATTTTGAAGTCATTTTCTTGGTAAAAAAATCACATCATTTGGACTATTACATTTGAGCAACAATTAAGCAAGAAAATTAGGTATACGGCCTTTTGCATTTTGACAGCCTAAGAATGACAGAAAGGTACAAAATGGTAAACATAAATTGTCAATTTTGATAAATAACTCCTTCTTGCATACTCTAAATGCTTATATTTTAATAACTTATGTATATGAAATTGTATTTCCAAATAAGCATGAAAATGGAAAGTAAAATATGAAAGGATTCATGATTAAAATGATCAAATGAATAGTAACCCATACCAAATGAATAGTGCATTTGACCAAATGAATAGTAACTTGTTATGCATGGTTTGGCTATTTAAGGAATGAGTGTTTAAGGTATCTAAACTTAATATTATACCTACCTAAGCCTTATAACTCATTATTACACCTAAGAATATACATGTAAAGGTATAAAAAAAGATTAATGTAACATGCTTATATATGCTATATTAAGTATTATAAAACATACCTATTCTAAATATGTAATTTACATACTAATATACAAATACATGATTGTGAGCGTTGATTTCTGTCGACCGCCCAAAGCGAGGCTTGCGAGGCTTGTGAGGCTCACGGAACGGGGACCATACTTGGAGCGAAAGCGCAGTCTTCTCGAGGGGTTACCACGAGGAATGATACGGACTCACAAGAGTCACAAGTGAGTCACCACCGAATAGTTCTAGATTGGTCCAACTAAACCATAACATGAGTGCTAGTTAAACCCTTCAGTGATTGGGCTCGGGTGGTGGAGATCTATTTCTATGAGTTTCCAAAATCGATTTTACCATTATAGTTGGAGTCAATTATCCTAAGCAGGCAAGCATATGAGCGTATATTGTAAGCACACAGTGTGACATATGATTTTGCATTGCATGGTTGCACATAGAATGATATATAGTGCTATATGGCATTTGGATGACATGGCATATGCATGACATGTGAAGTGATGACATAATATGACATGGTATATACATGACATGACATAATAATGACATAGTAAAATGGCATGGCATATGCATGACATGACATGGTGATGTGTGAATGAATTGGCATTTAACATAGCATGTGACATAGCGTACGACATGGCATGTGGCATGGCATACGACATGGCATGGCATAATGACATGTGACATGGCATCATGGCAAAAATGGTGTGAGCGCCGGTTTCTGCCGGGGCCCAGAGCGAGGCTTGCAAAAGTCACAGACCGGGGACCACACTTGGAGCGAAAGCGCAGTCTTCCTAAGGGGTTCCCTTAGGGAATGATACGGACTCAAAAGAGTCACAAGGGAGTCACCACCGAATGGTTCCGGATTGGTCCAACCGACCCATAGCATGAGTGCTAGTTAAACCCTTTAGAGATTGGGTTCGGGTGGTGGAGATCTATTCTATGAGTTTCCAAAATCGATTTTACCATTTTAGTTGG
>CANYBF010016936.1:0-18219 GCA_948192965.1 Dalechampia spathulata | reverse complement strand
GGCTACCTACTTTGGTGGTTTTTGGTTTGCTACAACCATAAATGGCATAGAGATCAAGAATGAAGGAGAACTACATTGATATGTAAGAGTTACAATTTTATGCCATATCTAATCTCTAATTTAGTTTTCATGTGTTTTGATGCAAAGATCTTCTCTTGGTTTGCTAATTTAAATAAAATTTTTAAATTTCTTCCGCTGCTTAATAATATAGCAAACCAACATGGATAGTCTCCCTAATTTGAGGAACCTGATTGTGACTAAGGAAATCCAAAGATTAGAGTGGGGTTTAGTCGGATTTGCCTCGAGAGAGGATTTTTGATGCTGTGGGATATCTTGGGTAGCAATAAGTAGATGAATGTTAACTCTACTTGGTAGTAATGATTTCAAATCCTATGCTTACATAACTGTTATACTTTTCACTTGTGAGATTGATATGAGTTCATCTTTAATCTACTTTTACAATTGAGTAACTTCAAACATCCAACCGTGATTATTGCCTAAACAAACAAGAAAACTGAGTGGAGATGGATAAACTATAAATCCTCGTGGGATCGATATCATACTACGATAACCTGTATACTTGCAGCTAAGTAGAGATTAGAACTACTGTCGCTAATTAGCGATCAACATGGCATATGCATGACATGGCATAGTGATGTGTGTGTGAATTGGCATTTGACATGGCATGTGACATGGCATACGACATAGCAAGTGATGTGGCATACAACATGGTATGTGGCATGGCATACGACATGACATAACATAATAGCGTATGGTATGGTAAGTTGGCATGGTATATTGGTGTATAACATGAAAAATAATGCGGATGGCACATTGGTATTGGCATATTTGGATTGTATTGGCATACAAAATAATATATGTTATGGCAGGGCATATACATGGCATGACATAGAAGTGTGTGATGTAGCATGTGACATGATATGACATATATATTTTAGCAAATATAATAAACCATCCACGAAATAAAATTCTGAAAGGCTGATGAAAGGGATTGAGGAATTGTGGGATACATGGGGAATTTAAGGCTAAATTACACAAAATAAGGGGATAATGCTATCCTATTACATAAAATCTTTATGGATACAACATTTTGGGACGTTAAATAATATCCCCTCCTCCTCGGGAAATTTTCCACCTTGGGTTGCACGAGCCGAAAATGCATGAATAAAAAATGTAAGATAAACATATAAACTTATTAGTAGCAAATGAATTCAGAACTTATTTGACTAATACTATGCCATATGAAAGCATGAATCAAAAGCTAAAGTCTAATTAATTATATGGCAACAATCATGTGAATTAACATGAACCAGATCATGAAAATTAAATAAATAAAAAATAATTTTTGATAAAATTATTTTCAATCAATGATGGCATATCAAATGAGAATTGCTAACATCACACAAATAGCAATTGAAGATAGCAACTCGATCAATCGAAGCCAATCCTATCAAAAATCATATTTTAACGAGTCAAATAAGCATTTAATCGATAAAATTAATTTTGAGGCCAAAATTAATTAAATGTGATTAATTTATGATAGATCCAATACATTTGAGCTACTTTCAAGCATCAAATGTTATTGGAATCATCAGATTGGGTTTGAAATTGAGTGAAAAATGCGATTTTATGAAAAATTTTCAGGGAACGTGTACAACATGTAGTGCTATGTGCGCAACATATAAGCTATGTGCTACACATATAGCATAACATGCACCATACATAGGAAGTAAATCTGTAAGAAAATTAAATTTATTAGCATAAACACGATCTACAGATAAATCTCAATAAGTAAATCGGAAGAAAATGAGCATTTTCTGGAAACTCTGGGGCCTATATGCGTAGCATATGGGCCTATGTATGCCATACATAGGCTATAATTAAGAAATAAATAAAATTGAATCCAATCATCAAGAAATCAAGCCAAAATCATAGATCCATAACGAAAACCATAAGAAAATGAAGAGAAAATTGATTTTCAACTACCATAATATGTTTTTCTTGTAGATCTTTAATCTAAATGTGTTTAAGGACCTATCTAGTGTTGATTAGTCTCTAAAAACCTAGATTGATTGCTTAATTAAATGTTTAATTAAGTATAAGGAGGATTTTGACAGAGTTTAGCTGTTTTTAGTAAATTTTTGAACCATTTTCCATGAACCCAAGTGTTATATTTATAGTGGAAGACGTTAGGGTTTGGGAAATCACATTAGCAATGTGGGATTTTAAAATTTTTGAGCTATGTATGGAGCATGTCCAGCTATGTGCGTAGCACATAAGCTATATGATGCGTATATAGCATTTTGGCCTTATGTGTGCTACCTTATATGAGCAAAATGTAACGTACGCCATATTTCCAATAAGCATCATTTAGAATTCTAAGACATTGTGTGGTATGGCACATATTAGATTTGGTCCCGAGAAAGCTCTCGACCAAACAACTTTTTCTATTACATGCTACACGTATAATTCTATGTGCTCTGCATGTTCCATTTTGCATGCTATGTGCTCCGCTTTGTATGAGCAAAATGTAATGCACTTCGTATGCCTATAACACTTAAAGGGAGCTAAAAGGCATGTACGTAAATCGGGGTCAACATCAAGGACTTGTACCAAGCCGAATAGATGAAAACCCAAAATTATGCACGTGGGTGAAAAGTCAGGGTCAACAGTTTGCCCCCTAATCAAGACCATTTTGAGGCGACACAAGTGTAAGTCGTCAACATGAGGTCTGATCATAACATAACTTTTCATTGAGCGTAAGGAATGTTCCTGATTGATGCTTACATCAAGGTCTGATGCTCATGTTGAGGCTTGCAGGATGCTTGTATTGAGGCTTATAGAGTGCTCGCACTGAGGCTTACATAATGCTTACATTGAGGCTTGCAACCCAATTCTGCCACTAAGAGCCCGGTGCTCGGGCTAGATAATTAATGCTAATCTGCTGCTCATGATGATCTGCTACTCATGCTGAGGCTTACAACCAAATTCTACCACTGGGAGCCCGATACTCGTGCTAAAATGATCAAGGCTAATTGATGGTCTTTTATGAGATCGATGGCTTTGCTGCAAGGCTTAAAATCATTTGATGTCAATGTTTAGATGCCTACTGTTAGGGTTTAGGAATCAAGGGCTTGATTCTACAATCGCTGTTGGATCTGGTGGTTGATTGCTAGACCTGGGTAACCATCTGTTGGGTTGATGCTCACGTCATATAATAAATGTCAAATATCTCTAAAATGACATTTGGGATCCTCTGCTGGGGCTCAATATTTTTTGGTCGACGATTTTTATCAATAATGAGCCTAATGCTTAGGGTAAATGATCAAGGCTAATCAGTGGTCATTGCAAGACCAATGGCTTTATTGCGAGGCTCAAAATCATTTGATGTCAGTGTTCAGATTCCTATTGCTAGGGTTTAAGAATCAAAAGCTTGATTCTATGATCTCTATTAGATTGGGTGGTGAACTGCGGAACCAAGGTGATTGTCTACTAGGTCGGGGTGATCAACCATCAGATCAATTCTCACACTATTAAATAAATGTTGAATATCTCCAAAATCTACATTTGGAATTCTCTGTCAAAATACGACATTTTCTGGTCAATGGCTTGACCAGAAGTCAAAGGTTTGATTGATTTTAATCATTTGCTGAATCAATTTCCTATCTATGCTAGACATGGGAGAGCTATGATCAATAACATTTTCTTTCATGATGCCATGCAGTTCTGGGATTTGGTGATGCATGACTTCCGGTTTAGACATGTAGAGCTATGTTCGATGTATGAGGAGTTTACTGTTATCCTCAAAGTTACTTGTAAGATGTCAATGATGTTGACAATGCACGTACCAACCAGAGAGGTGGAATCATACTTGATGAGGGATTTTGATATTAGCTTGATAACCGCAAGGTCTCTCTTGACTACAGAAGGGTCTGTAGATATTGCTGCTAGTTTTTGGCTGTGTAACTGAAAACCTGTGGATACTTCCTTATAGCTGAGGGTAGCAGGATTTGGACTGCTGGCATAATTCCTGTTTGTCGATCCATCCGGCCATGAAGATTTGTTGATTGGGCATGTGATAGATCAAATGGTACAGGGTCGGACCCCCTTTTCTTATGATCATAACAGAGATGATCCTTGGACTGGACAAGGTGAGGAGGGGAGTAATCAGGTGCTTCAATGGTAGTCTGCTTCTGCTGTAAGTAAGTTCTCTAAGCTGTCTTTGTAGGTTTTTAACTTAGAAGCATTTGTGTTATTGTCCAAATTTTTGCATGAGTTACCTTCTGCAAGGTTCCTGACTCATTGGGCTATTGATTTTGCTTTGGACCTTAACTTAGCCTGAACTGCCCCTTTAGGTTTTCAGTTCAGCGGTTTGCTCTAATTTTTGCCTGAGCAACCTTTTGCAATGTTTTTAACTCAACGAGCTTTTGTTTTTATTTTTTTAGGTTTGGCTTCAAGAGAAGCTGGGAATCCTTGCACCATCAATGAGTGATTTACAAACATACATACCTCATAGCCATATGAGAAGGGGCTACACTTTCAACGAGGCAAAGACATTGATGTTCAAAGGCTGGGTTGAGTGGATAGGGACCATCTTAGAGAGTGAGGTCCGATGTACTTGCCCATGGTGGCACATATAACAAATGATGGTGAGGATTTACACGGACTGTATTCCACTGTTGGGGTTAAGGTATTACACACATTATAATCCTACTAGGATCTGTCATCAATATGGCTATAGGCCGACTATCCCTTAATTGATGGAGTTTCAGGGAGGATGACTGGTGCCCCGCTTCTTAGAGCATGTGAAGAGGACTTGGCTCTGCTGTAGGATGATGCTAATAGGGATCCCTGGAGCTAGATCTGCTATGGGTGAGGAGTATAAGTTGTGGGTGCTGCACCATGCCTGAGCTTTGTACTACAAGACATTGTTAGGCAACAAGATTGCATGTAATAAAGAGTGATAATGCTTTGTGTTTGAAACTAGTATTCTATATGGCTAAGTTTCTGAACATGCATTTTATTTGCATTAATGAGATTAAAACATTTACATGAAAAATGTTAAAATCAACACTAAAGTTCCCCGATATGCATCAAACTTAACCCTTGTCATTGATCAGTCTCATGTGAGATTTTCTGATCAACTATTTTATCACTATCCTTTTGCTTTTAAGAGTATTAACTTTTGCATGAGTCATCGAAGTGGATTTTCAACTCATCAAGTAAGTATTTTTCTTTAGCCTTAATTTTTACGTGAACCTCCTATGTAGGTTTTTAGCTCACTAGACTTTTTGTTTAATTTTTGCTTTTTCTTTTACTCTTTCCTCTAGACAAAATACTTTTTTAGCCAGTCAAGGTTCACAAGTTCTAAAAATTCATTACCTTCCAAATCTAAAATGTGGACAGCGTTTTTAGATAGGATCTTTTTAACGAGGAATGGGCCTTCCTAATTTGGTATAAATTTTCCATGGGGGTCACGGATAGCTAGTCTGACTTGCTTCAGAACCAAGTCACCTTCTTGTATGGCAACAGGCTTGACCTTTCTATTGAACACGTTTGCCATGCACTTTTTGTAAAGCTGTAAATGATAGAGAGCAGTCAGTCGCTTCTTATCAATAGTAACTAGTTGCTTGTACCTAACCCATTTCCACTCAGCTTTTGGCAACTGAGATTCCAGAATAACACAAAGTGATTTCAGCTCCACTTCAATTGGTAATATAGCTTTTGTCTTGTAAATAAGAGAGTAAGGAGTAGTAATGGACTCCTTACAGTGGTTCGGTAACCCCATAAAGTAAATGGTAACTGTTCATGCCAATCTCTGTAAGTCTGCACTATCGTGGCCAAGATCCACTTGATCATTTTGTTGCCTGCTTCAACTACCCCATTGGCTTGAGGGCAATATGGAGAAGATTGATTATGCTCAATCCCATATCTTTCTAACAAGTCAACCACTTGGCCTTGAAACTATACTCCATTATCAGACCCCATATCAGTATATGAGATTTTTCTCTATAAATTTATTGGTCTTGTTGGCTTCTTCTGGATAAGTACCAGTTCTAAAAAAATTCATGATATCTACATAGCATGGAATCTTATCTTATTGGCCTAGTGCCATAAGCCGTTCCCCTTCATAGTAAGGGATCCTTGATTGCTTAATGAATACAGGCTGAACTTGACTTTGCGGTCATTCACAAATTGAAGCCAGTGTGGCCAAGGCATCAGCCATCTGATTCTTATCACGTGGCATATGAATGAATTGACATGAGTTGAAATTGCAAACCATGAGCTTCATGTATTCAGCATAAGACTTGAGCCTTTTTTCTTTAACATCCCACTTGGCTATGGATTGGTGAATGAAAAGCATTGAATCAGTGAATATTTCAACATCTTGAGCACCAATCATTAGCAATGATTTGAGCCTGAATAGACATGCTTTATACTCAGCCATATTATTGGTGACTAGAAAGCTCAACCACTTTGAAAGCATAATTAGTTCACCTTCAAGAGTGATTTGCACAACCCATATATATGCACCTCTTCTATTGACTGCGCCATCAAAGTGCAACTGCTATTTATGGACATCAACTGACCCTAAGTGCTTATCTGGGAATTCTAGTTCAAAGGTCTTAGAGTCATCTATCAACCTGGATGCTAAGATTTAGCAATCACTCTGCCTTTGATTACCTTGGTAATGACATGCTGCACATCAAACTCTGATAACAGGATTAGCCACCTAGAGAGTTTCCCTACTAGTGAAGGATCTTCGTGCAAGTACTTCATAGGATCGACCTTGGAGATCGCCTAAACTTGGTATAATTGGAAGTAGTGTCTGAGTTTCTTGGTGACCCAGACCATAGCCATGCATAGCTTCTCAACAGTGTTGTACTTGAATTTTGTTTGAAACAGCTTCTTACTTAAGTAGTAGATAGCATGTTTGACTCTAGATTCATTCTCTGAAGCCATCATAGCACCCAATAATTCCTCTTCAAAGGCTAGATAGAGAAGTAATGGTTTTCTTTATTGAGGTAATTACAGGATCGGTGGGTTGGAGAGATATTGCTTCACCCTCTCAAATGTAAACTGGCAATTCTTATCCCAAACCATAGGCTAGTTTTTCCTCAAAAGATTAAAGATTGGCTCACACATGGTAGTGAGCTTGGCGATGAATCTACTAATGTACTGGAGCTGTCTTAGGAATCCTTTGACTTCAATCTCAATTCTAGGAATAGGCATTTCATATATCAACTTTGCCTTGTTAGGATCCACTTCAATACCCCTCTAACTGACAATGTGACCCAATAGCTTGCCGAACATCACCCCAAATATGCACTTCTTTAGATTCAGCCTGAGCCCATATTTCTCAACTTGTATGAGAAATCTATCAAGAGTAGCCAGATGTTCTTCCCTGGTGGGAGACTTCACCATCATATCATCCATATAGACCTCGACCTCCTTATGTATTAGATCATGCAACAAGGTTGTTGTAGCTCCCTGATAGGTAGCACCTACATTTTTCAAGCCAAAGGGCATGATCTTGTAGCAATAGGTTCCCCATTCTGTGATGAAAGCTGTCTTCACCTTATCTGTAATAGCCATTAGAATCTTGTTATACCCAGAAAATTCATCAGTGAAGGAATACATAGCACTAGTAGCTGCACTATCGACCAGCATATTGATATGAGGTAAAGGAAAGTTATCCTTTAGGCATGCTTTGTTTAGATCTATGTAGTCTATGCAGACCCTGACCATATCGTCTTTCTTGGGAACTGGAACCACATTGGCCAACCAGTCTGGGTAATCGACCACTTCAAGGAACTTGGTATCTAATTGCTTCTGGATATTGTCTTTAGCTTTCTGAGCCCATTCTAGTTGGAGGTAACACAACTTATGCTTAACCGGCTTGAATTTAGGCTTGGTCAGAATTTTATGTTTTGTAATAGTTCTGTCGACACCCAGTATGTCTTCATAGCCTAGAGCAAAGGATTTTATATGCTTTTTCAATGTGTTGATTATTTATATTGTCTATTCAGAGGTTAAGTCTGATGTAATCTAGAGTATACAAGGTCTGTCATCTGTGTTAATGTTAACATTTTCAATGCAGGATGCATTGATGTTAAAAATGCTCATGTAATGTTCATGCTCATGCACAATGCCATCAGAATACACATCACAAACATAAGCAAAGTTATTCTTCATTGCATTATATTTAGATGGGATTACATCATCATTAAATAAAACAGCAATTGGGACATTAATGTCCTTATATAGTAACTTATCAAAGGTGATAACCACCAGAGTAGCAATATCTTCATAGACCTTTAGCAACAGTAGGTCCTCTATGTCCAAGTTCTATAGCTTAGCTCCCAACGTAGCAACTATAGTGATTTTTGGCTCTAAACGGTTGGTGGTGAGATCAGCAACATCACCAAAGATCTAAAAAGTGTCATCAGGGTTGATGGTGTAAGAAGTGGCAGCAGCATTCTCAATTACTGTTAAGGCTGATAGATCATAGATATCACCAAAGATGGAAAACTACTGATTAAAGAAGTCATCCGAGTTGAGCAACTTGGAGGGATGGTCATGTTATGTCTCTCCTTGGATGAAGATAACCATCTTGTATTCCTCTAGCTTGTCTGAAGTATAAGGATCAAACCTAATGCAATACCTCTCCTCTTACATGGCTGTAGGAATGTCAAACTCTACTGGACCTTGTTGATACTGACTTAAACCTTTGCCAGGCATAAAGTTCATCATTTGCATCATCCTCTCTGATGCGGTTCATCATTTACTAGGCTCTCCGATGGTAGCGATCTAAAAACCAGTCATGAGAGGGACATCTTCTCTGATGCAGGCTAAAGTAACCTCATCATCAGTTGCAATGGTAACCACACCCTCATTATGTGGAAATTTGATCTTCTAGTGCAAGGTGGATGGCATACGTCCTAGAGGATGGAACCATGGCCAGCTCAACAGCAAAGCAAATGACACTGGAATGTTAAGAACTATAAACTCTACCACTGATTCAATCTACCCGATAGTGATAGTGGTAGTGAAGGTACCAATAACCTCCTATTTAGACTTATCAAAGGCTTTAATGATAGTCTTACATGGTTTCAAGTCCAAAAGCTGGACCCCAAGCTTAGGTAATACCTTGAGAGGGTAGACGTTGATACCAGAACCATCATCCACCATGACATAAGGAGTAGAGAAGTTCATGATATGCACCTTGATGAAGAACACTTTGTTATGGTGGATACCCTCGACCAGTAGGTCTGCGTCAGAGAAAGTAATCATGTTACATGGTAATTGTCGATTTACCAATTGGCTCTTCATACTGAAGGTAGAGGTGGATGGAGAGATTCTCATGATAGAGAGTGCCTTGACGATGGCCTGTCGATGTTGTTGGGAGGATAGCACTAAATCCCAAATACTGATGTTAGCCTGTGTCTTTTTCAATTTCTTGACAGTAATATTATAAGTTTAAGCGACCTGATTCGCTAGTTATGGCGCTTGAACATTGCTTAGACCAGCCTCATCCCCTGTGGGTCTAGCCTCAGTCAGCTTTTTCAAAGCTTCTGGCTTCTTCCCAAGGTTGAGAGGAGTGAACACTTTACCACTACGAGTTATGTTACAGACCTGAGAGGATATCTTGTTAGCATTTAACCCCTTTTGTTGTTTGGATCATTTAAGCCCAGTTTAGCTGCCTTGGAAGTCTTAGCCTACTTGCCTTTCTTGGAAGCCTGATCTTATGCTGATTCAAACGTAGAGGAATCCTGAGTAATTGTAGACTCATCCTATGAATTATCATACCATATGTCAATGGCACCAATGTCAAACCCATCATTGAGTTGAAAGGTAATAGTAGGTAGCCTAGTAATCTCCTCACTGTCAAGGGGAGAGAAGGAGTTAAGAACCAAGGATTCTAGTAACCTTGATTGTAGCATGTAGGTGCGGTTGGCTTTATGGTAGTTTGGTAATGGGTTTATCTTGGTTGATGGTTTGAATTTCTTGGGGTCTTCGAGTTCACCAGAGTCAACGAGGTTCTGAATGACTAGTTCGAGAGAGTGATAGTCATCAGTGTTATGGCCATGATATTGGTGATAATGGCAGTAGGTTTTGGTATCTACCAAGGCTAAGGGCAGTGTTTTAAAGTTTGGCTCAAGTGGTTTGATGAGTTTGCCTTTGAGGAGGCACTCAAAACCTTGGAAAGTAGCATTCCAAGATCTGAGACTCTCTGGGGTGGGGTAGTGTTTCATAGTATGGGGTTTAGTGTTTGTAGGGTATTGACATAGTAGGGTTTTTGTTGTGTTTGAGTGTATGTGGTGGTTTTAGGCTTAGGATAGGAAGGCTCCTTCTTCTTTCCCTTGATATACTTGATCTGCTGGCCGACAGAGTAGATGTCCTCAAAGTTGTGGAATATCTGATACTTTAGCTTATCTTGGTAGAGTAACAATGACCCCATAAAAAGCTTGTTGATCATATCCGACTCAGGTGGTTTCTATCTGACCAATGCAGCTTTGTCCATCCATTTACTAAAGTAATCTATAAAGGACTCATTGGTTTTCTGCTTAACCATTTCCAAATCCATCAGTGTAACATCAAATTGGGACTTGAACCCATGTTGTTGACAAAAAGTAGTACGAAGAGGCTTCCACTTAGTCATGGTTGCCTTGTTCAGACTATGATACTAGGCCAGCACTAGTCCCTTCAGTGAGATGAAGAAGAGTCAAGCTATCTGATCATCCGACAAGTATGTAGTGCTCATCATCATGGTGTAGGACTTTAGATGGTTCTTTGGATCCCCAACTCCACTATACTTAGGAACATTTGGGAGTTTGAACTTAGCAGGCATCCCCTTGATAGCCTGAACTGAGAACTCATCAAAGTCAAGATCAAACCCCATGCCTTTGGTCTTCATGATAAACAGTAGTTATTCTATCTTCTGCTCCAGGATAGAGGTCTCAAAATTTTGACCATCATACATATGGAGTGAAACATCATCATCAGTCTCTACGTCATATAGGTTGATGCCTTTCCCCTTTTCCTTCATAGGAGTCGGAGGGGTGATGAAAATTTTAAGATTAAGAGCCTCTCAAATCTGTTGTTGCAAGAGGGTCTTGAAGTCATCGTTTAGAAGCTTGGTCATCGACTGATCAATGAGCTTCTAAACTGCAAGAAGCGAAGCATCATCTAACACTGAAGCAGGAGTTTCTAATGTAGATGCGACATTTCTAGCTAGTTGTGAGTTTGGCATGGTCTGTACATGATAAAGAGAGTTAGCGTGGATGCATGAGTATGCATATGTATAGCGTATGGTGCACGTGATGTGATACATAGGATGTATGCATGACCTATGCTAGGAAACATCCGACATTATGGTTGCGAAGTAAAATTGATTAGCATGTGTATGCATTGGATGCACATGATGTATCACGTAGGATGTATACATGGCTTATACTAGGAAACATCCAGCACAATGACTGCAAAAGAAAACTTGTTAGAGAAAGTTATATAAGTATGCATGTATGCGTGTTTCGACAGAAAACACAAGAATGGTTAGTGAACATGTAGCATACAGCAGCGCTCCTTGCCACCCTTATACCTCCACAAGAATTGGTCAGTTCCATATCTCCTAGGTGGGATACTAGCCCTGAGTTACACTTGGAACTTAATAAGGTAAGCAAAAGGGGTGATCATTACCCGATCATATGAGGGATTATGGTGAATGCCAATGGAATAGGTATGAGGTTGCGCAACCATACATAATTATGAAAGGATTCTGACTCTTAGCAGAGTAATATAGCATGATCATATTGTTATGATAAGAGTATGTCTGTGGAATAGACATGAGGTGTGTAACCATACAGAATCATGAAAGGATTCCAAATCTTAGCAGAGCAATATAGGTATGATCATATTGTATTAATAAGAGTATGCCCATTGAATAGGCATGAGGTTACGCAACCATACAGAATCATGAAAGGATTCTGATTCTTAGCAAAGTAATACGGGCATGATCATATTGTAATGATAAGAGTATGCTTATAGAATAGGCATGAGGTTATGCAACCATACAGAATCATGAAAGGATTTTAACTCTTAGCATAGCAATATGGGCATGATCATATTATAATGATAAGAGTATGCCTATGGAATAGACATGAGGTTGTGCAACCATACAAAATCATGAAAGGATCCTGACTCTTAGCAGAGCAATACGAGGGAGAGAAAATAGGTTGGGTTTAGACTAATCCACTAACATGATAGAACATTGATCCATACAGCATGCAATAAAGGTCCTAGTTTGGAATGTTGCTAGGTTAACTACATGAGCTTTTAGTCTAGTAAGAGCAAGCTAAGGTCCTCCACCACATTATCCATAACCTATCTAACCAAATGGAATCATCGATATAAGACTATACCTTGCATCTATCCATCAGGAATCATCAATGGTTATCAGTATAAGGCAGTGAGTGGTAAAGGTAGATTTACTTTCCCAAAGAGTCAAATGGCATCCAAGGTACTCACTCACCTACAATTATTGGCTTGACATGGGAGGTTATGTGGTGTGTGCAGACACAGACTGGTGTTGTGATGCATGCAATTAATCCAACTGTGATGGGAAAATTAATATGGAAACTCTTAGATGCCACCACTCTTTTACCTTGCAATCCTCAATGGAGTCGCCACTGTGAGCATTGGTTTCTACCACTGCCTAGAGCGAGGCTTACAATCTCACGGATCGAGGATAGTGCTTTGAGCAAAAGCATAGACTTCCTGAGGGGCTACCTTGAGGAATGATATGAACTTGAAAGAGTTGTAAGGGAGTTGCCATTGGATGGTTCCGGATTAGTTTAATTGACCTATAGCATGAGTGCTAGTTAAACCCTTTAGAGATGGGTTTGGGAGGTGAAGATCTATTTCTATGAGTTTCTAAAATCAATTTTACTATTATAGTTGGAATTAATTATCCTAAGTAGGCAAGCAAGTGAGTGTATAAGTAAGCACACAATGCAACATACGACTTGGCGTATCATAGTTGCATGTAGAATGATATATAATTCTATATGGCATTTGGATGACATGGCATATGCATGACATGTGAAGTGATGACATAATAAAATGACATGGCATATGCATGACATTACATCATAATGAAATAGTAAAAATGACATGGCATATGCATGATATGGCATAGTGATGTATGTGTGAATTGGTATTTGACATGGCATGTGACATGGTATATAACATGGCATGTAGCATGGCATATGACATGATATAGCAAGTTGGCATGGTATATTGGCATATAACATGAAAAATAACGCGCATGGCACATTGGTATTAGTGTGTTTGGATTGTATTGGCATACAAAATAATATATATTATGGCATGTCATATGCATGGCATATGCATGGCATGGCATAGAAGTGTGTGATGTGGCATGTGACATGATATGACATATATATTTTAGCAAATATAATAAACCATCCACGAAATAAAATTCTGAAAGGCCGGTGAAAGGGATCGAGGAATTGGGGGATACACAGGGAATTTAAGGCTAAATTACACCAAATAAGGGGATAATGCTATCCTATTACATAAAATCTTTATGGATACAACATTTTGGGACGTTAAGTAATGTCCCCTCCTCCTCAAGAAGTTTTCCAGCTTGGGTTGTACGAGCCGAAAATGCACGAATAAAAAATGCAATATAAACATATAAACTTATTAGTAGCAAATGAATTCAGAACTTATTTGACTAATACTATGCCATATGAAAGCATGAATCAAGAGCCAAAGTATAATTAATTATATGGCAACAATCATGTGAATTAACACGAGCCAGATCATGAAAATTAAATAAATAAAAAATAATTTTTGGCAAATTATTTTCAATCGATGATGGCATATCAAATGAGAATTGCTAACATCACATAAATAGCAATTGAAGATAGCAACTCGATCAATTGAAGCCAATCCTATCGAAAATCATATTTTAACGAGTCAAATAAGCATTTAATCAATAAAAATTAATTTTGAGGCCAAAATTAATTAAATGTGATTAATTTATGATAGATCCAATATATTTGATCTATTTTCAAAGATCAAATGTTACTGGAATCATTAGATCGGGTTCAAAATCAAGTGAAAAATGTGATTTTCTGAAAATTTTTTAGGGAATGCGCGTAGTATGTAGTACTGTATGTGCAACATATAGGCTATGTGCTGCACACATAGCATAACATGTGCTATACATAGGAAGTAAATCTATAAGAAAATCAAATTTACTAGCATAAACATGATATACAGACAAATCTTAGTAACTTTTAATGAAGATAGTACCTCATTTTGAGCATGAACAAGCGACCGAATCATAAATCCATCAAGTAAATGAGCATTTAACTTGAACAGTTAATTTTGAAGCCAAAATTAATTAGATCTAGATGATTTTTGATAGATTTAGAACACGAAAAGCATGGATAAGCTTTTAATGTTGCTAGATTCATCAGATTGGATGAAGAAATGACGCAAATCGGAAGAAAATGAGCATTTTCTGGAAACTCTGGGGCCTATATGCATAGCATATGGGCCTATGTATAGGTGTATATGTGGCACATATAGGTAAGAAAATAGAAGGAAAATGAAGGTTTTTGGCAAAAACATGAAATCCAGCTTGGATCTAGGCAGATTGAAGCTAAAAACATGTTATTTTGATCACAAATAAGCATTAGTAATCAAGAAATAAATAAAATTGAAGCCAACCATCAAGAAATCAAACCAAAATCATCAATCCATAGCAAAAACCATAAGAAAATGAAGAGAAATTTCAACTCACCACAGTAGGTTTTTCTTGTAGATCTTCAATCCAAACATGTTTAGGGACCTATTTAATGTTGATTAGTCTCTAAAAACCTAGATTGATTGCTTAATTAAATGTTTAATTAAGTTGAGGGAGGATTTTGGTAGAGTTTAGCCATTTTTAGTAAATTTTTAGACCATTTTCCACGAACCCAAGTGTTATATTTATAATGGAAGACATTAGGGTTTGGGAAATCACATTAGCAATGTGGGATTTTAAAATTTTTAAGCTTTGTACGTAGCATGTCCAACTATGTGTGCAGCACATAGGTTATATGCTGCACATGTAGTGCTACATGCTGCGCATATAGCATTTTAGCCTTATGTGCGCTGTCTTATATGAGTAAAATGTAACGTGTGCCGCATTTCCAATAAGCATCATTTAGCATTCTAAGATATTGTTTGGTATGGCATACATTAGATTTAGTCCAAGAAGGCTCCCGACCAAACATCTTTTTTTGTTACATGCTGCATGCATAGTAATATACACTCCGCATGTTCCATTTTGTATGCTATGCGCTCTGCTTTGTATGAGCAAAATGTAATGCACTTCATATGCCCATAACACTTAGAGGAAGCTAAAAGGCATGTATACAAACCAGGGTTGACATCGGGGACCTATACTAAGCTGAATCAACGAAAACCCAAAATTACGTGCGTGGGTAAAAAGTCAGGGTCACCAACATATATATTTAATAAACATCAATGAAATTAATTACTGCCTTGGACTCATATACATAGTTATATAATTACATAACTCAGGAGTACTTGACGTTTTAAAACTTTAATATATAAATAGTCTTGCTAATTCGATGCCTCTGGATCTGTATGCTTCTTTATAAACTTTTAACCTGTGTTTATCAAATGACATATAATAAATGCATAATAATAATATCATAATTATACATCAAGATTCAAATATCTTATCATCTATAAACCTATTATGCATTGAATTTTATTTAAAATATGTTGAAGAACATCTTATGTTGATGCTTATTCAAATACTTTCTATGCCATTATATATAAATATAAAATATCTTAAACATGAGTATTCTTTATAAAAATCACCATAATATAGCATTAAAATGCTCCCTTAACTCAATAACATTGAAAATTATCTGTAAACACTTAATAATAGTTCAAATATCATGGAACACTATTTCATATATTAATAACATCACCTGCCTTCCATTGATATTTGTAGAAAATACTTATTTCATAGTATGCAAGTCATCAATGTCATTTCAATCAATTAAATAATATAGCAACTATAACTATTCATAATCATATCCATAATCAGCATAATTATTTGTATCAAGATAATACCAATATAATGTAATATTAAATGAAATTATAGTAATACTTTTGTATCACATTCTACAATCATAGTGAACCTTTATCAAATAACATTAAGAACATTAATTACTTGTTTCTGTGTAATGCAATATTACATTCACAATGGTCTGTTACCATGGATCAATAATAATTGATAACTATATCGCATAAGATTAATAATAATTATTCTCTATGCAAATCATAGCATAATTACATCTTTAAAATGAATAGTTTACTATATGCACTTATATTGTGCCTTTGTTTTCGCTTTGCCTTTACTTTTTCAACATAACATAGAATGTAATAGAATCATGAATATAAATACTATAAACATTTATTTATGACTTTCTCTATGTAAAATACTATATATAAGCCATCATGTCTTTATAAATAATGATATATGTACATGTGTTGTGCACCTATAATAACATTATCCTTCATTTCATTGTAATTAAGGAATAATGCATGACTGTGTGTATGTAATTATGCTATGCATTCTTCCTTTGATTTTCCTATAACATTTCCTTTCATTTTTGTATGATTGTGCATAATCTCGTACTGGGTCCCTCTATGTACTAGTACTCATCTCCTGTAAAAGAGTAAACATAACTGTATGGTTTAGTGAACCCGTATTTTTACTTCTTATCAAGAAAGTTGCTATTTGATTCTACTAAAAGAATCCATATTTTTAATTCCAATATAGAATATTGACCCAGTATGCTTCTGTTTCATTTTGTATCATATCATTTTTGTATCATTTCTTTCTTTTCTCACCTTATATCCTCTGTATGCCATGTCATGATTATGAATATGTATGTAAATGATTCATGACATGATACATATGCATTATGCTTAAATATCATGATGAATATGGAAATTAATAAAGTATAACATCAATCTTCCACCATAAATCATTATTCACAATCCACATCAATTGATAACTCATGAATAAAGAAAATAGATATCATATAACATCTCTATACGTGTGACAATTCACCTACTGACATCATTTAATAGACTGGAATATCATAACATATAACCTATATAATCCGGCATCCATTTTCAATATAATGACTACTATTCAAAAGCATGACATATGTATTATCACATAATAATATCCTTATGCTATAATTTTTCAATAATGCATAAAATGTCATTATAAGAGAATATTCATAATTCATTTCTATGTAGACTCATCATAAGATATACTAAATATAGTAAATAAATAAATAATAACTATAGCATACTTATGTACACCTTTCTACTATTGATCGAGTTAATGATCATGAATATCTTAGATAGCATAAACCTCTTTAGATGATTAGTAGTCACTATCATTATTCCTCCGTTGAGTTTATGAGAAATTTTATTATTAACTTAATTAGTAAAGCCATTTACATTTTACACAAAGTTTCTCACCATAAGGAATTCATACATATCCATTTCATGTAGTTATACTTCAATTTCTAGTCATGATAGTCATATTTGCACATTTTCATGTTATAGCATTACATTTAACATAAGTAATAATTTTATATGCTTTTTGGCCAATTAAGCATTTTGAATAAATTACTATTCATTATGAATATTTAATCATCATTGAATCATTTTGAACAAGTCATAAGTAATTTCCTTTATTTATATCATTACACACCCATGCATTCAATTATAGATACATATATAAGTCATACATGTAATTTGTCTATCCTTAATATCTTAGTCATTTTTGCATTCATTAAGTATACTTAAATACTAGTGAACTCCATTTGATAACATAATAGACCTTTAACCTTATTCATGTCTTAAGACCCCATAAATTCAAGTACATATACCCATTTCATATATAGGCATTCTAGCATGTAAGTCATGTATCTTGATCAATTCAACATGTAAGGAACATTAATCAATCATGACTCAAACATAAGACATTAAGGTCAATTTATATCTCTAAGTGTATATACATGTGTATAACAATGAATAATGAGGTTTAGGTATGAATAGCTT
>CANYBF010016772.1:0-12228 GCA_948192965.1 Dalechampia spathulata | reverse complement strand
AGTAAGTCATTGTATGTGTGTTTCCATAATTTATAATGAATATTATATGAAATTCAATTACTATTGAACTTAAGCAATTATGACCATAATTAAATAAAACTATAATTTGAAACATGTATTTACATGTTAAAAAGTAAGGTAGGTTCGTACTTACTTACCGATCCAAAAATTAGGAATTAGCTATAAAGCACAAACCTGATTGTCCATTCTTTAATTCAATTCCCCAGTGGTAATGCGTTGATTTTCCTCTGAATCATATAAATCTTAAATTAAATATTTATCTTCAATTAATAAATTAATTCCATGGTTAATCATCTATTATTCATATTTAACAAATCATATATTCTATAAAATAATCAATTATTCATCAATTCTAAACATTTAATTATCACAACATTAATTAAGAAACCATATTATCACTTACATTCATATCATTATTTATATTAATAATACTAATCATTATATAATTCAAATCCAATAAAATAACATATATCAAATACTAATTTAATATGATTTTCTTACTATTTAAAAATTATACTTTATTGAATTTTCCTCATTTAATTATAAGTTTAAAACTTATATTAATCTTTTAATAATATCTTATTCATTTACTTCTGTTATTACTTAACATAACTTATTAATTTAACTTATTTAAAATAATATTATCACATCCCCTTATATCTTCTTTTAACATATTATTTATTTATTATTATTTTTTTAAAATTCCTACTTCACTTAATTAAATTATTCCTACTTAATCATGCTATATATACACATATATATATCTTTTATTCTGAATTATTCATATATTAATCAATTATTTAAATACTTTGAAGAACTTATATCATAATACATGATACTCCCCTTTTTACCTATTCATTTTTTTTTAATTCAATCATTATAAATTTCATACAAATCACTTTATACCTTAATTAAGTTAATTAACTTCCCTAGAATTTATTATATTAATTCATATTTTAAATCCGTAAACATTTAATTTCCACATCCTTTAAAAGAATTAAAACTTATTATACTTAATAAATTAATCAATTTGACCTGTAATTATTTCATGACCATATGCTTCTATCATCATTATTTTATCATTTAATATGTATTCTTTAATCTTATTTATTAAACATGTAATTCATTTAATTAATTAAAATACTTTTAGAACTATATCTCAACTTACAATCAAATTTCTCTTTCATATTTTATTTTAATCCACTAATTTTACATTTCAATTAACCTATTTATTCCATTAATAATTTAACTCGATATTCTTTAATAAATATTAATATACTCAATAATTCAAACAATTAAATTCTTGTAAATCATATGACCCCATGCTTTACCATTATCCAATTATCACTATGAATATGCAATTTAAATCCCACCTTACATAAATATGCTATTTATTATCAATTTCAAATAAAACTTTTTACATAATTAGTTAATTGAATATATAAACTTCCTTAATACTCATTACCACTTAATTAATTAATCTTATAAATTTTTGCCACTAAATTGCTGCATGCTTTATTATTATTTTTTTCCTTTTCATTTTCCATTTTTTATAGTCAACAATATCAAATTTCTTGCAATTTAATGCATATAATTAATTAATTTCTTCATTAAACTTTAATCATAATATATTATAATCATACCATTATTAAATTAATTAAATAAGCCTTTATAATTATTTAATATACTAATTTAGTGTTCATATTAACCTTTAAACTCAATATGACCGTATATACCAATATTGATCCATTAAACACTCAATTAAACTTCTTTGGTCTAAAATCATAAAACAATTTGTACATTACTTCCATGTTTCATCAAGTTTGTAAGCCTTAAGATCTCATCATCATCAAATCAACTAAAAACTCAATCAAAATCAAAAACTACTAAATCTTCACTTGATATACTCGACCAAGACATGGTTCAGTCATAAAATAATTCGGTCATCACCTCAAACCACTTAGAAAAAAAATGCATAATCATCAAGATTTAACATGAATAACATTTGGTCATAACATAAAATACATAAAAACATTTTGGCCTTAACACCAAAACACTCAAAAATGCATAAATCTTGTGGATCCAACATCAATTCATACTCACCTTCAATGAACTAAACAAAAAACAACTACTTCTTGCTTTCCCTTAAGGGTTTGGATCTGATCTACAAAGATCTAGCCACCATCATCTCATTTAAGTATGCTATGTTGATCTCCTATTTGTAGCACCTGTAAGCATCATCAAATAAAGATTTGGCCTTTAAAAAAACAACAAAAGAATGAGGGTATTTCGGCCTTGAAATTTAAGAAAGAAAGAAGATGGGTTTCGGTTTGTCAAGAAATCTTACGGATTTGATGATTTAAAGCTTTGAACTTGAAGAAAAGAAAAGATATGGTTTGAATTTTGTAAGAATAAGATAAAAATGGAATCATTCCGGCTAAAATATGAGATTTACTTACAAATTTAATCACGTACTTGGAAAGATTGAACAAAAAGGAGAAGATAAAGAGAGCGGTCTTGATGGTCTTGAAGGAATTCTTTGGTTTTCTTCAAAAAAACATGCTGCTGCTTTCTCCAAAATGGAGTATAAAAGGAGTTTCTTTGTACCAAAATCAATCCATACGTATAGATCTTGTAGAATATATGAAAGTTGGGAAGAAAACATGAAGATTTAAGGAGTAGTTTTGGCTTTTCATAAGTGTAAGAAGAAATAAGGCTAAGAATTAAGTAAGAAGATAAAAGAAAATGGGAAAAATGGACGAGGAAGGAGGGAATTGTCGGCCAAGAAAAAAATGGGAGCTTCAAGGAGTGGAATTTAGGTTTAAATGTACACTAAATTCTAAGAAATGCATCCTCATTTAGGATAGTTTCACTTAAGTCCCTAAATATGTATTATCATACATATTTTAAAACTTAAATATGTATTTGACTTAATTTCTATCAATCAAAAATCATTATATATATATATAATACTCATTTAATACCCCCAATACATAATATTTAATAATTAATATCCCTCCTTTTTTTTCTCTTTCCATCCTTTTTACAACTTCTAATACTCCTTTTTACAATTTCCAATACCTTCATTATTTTATTCATCCAATACACATCCTTCAATAATTACAATATAATTATTTTCAAATCCCACTTATTTAAAAATATACTTTATATTCCATCATACATATTTATTTATTAAATCAATATCTTATTTCATAATTCCCTTTTCATATTATAAATAAAATAAAATATATTTTATTCTTTCCATCCTATGTCTAAAAATAATACTTAAATATTATTTCCAATTACTTATTTAATATTCATGCATTATACTAATATACTCCATTTATCACTACTCCTTAATTATATCTATACATGTAATTATACATGTATATATTTCATACGTATAATTTTATTTATACGATCTCTAATCATACTTATTTATTAAATTATACATACTCTAAATACAATCATAATTAATCGTATTTTCTCAATTGCATGCATTTTCATGCATACATAAATTATCGATCTTAATGTATGTGCATTTACTCGATCGTCTTAATTAAATACACTAAATTTTATTTTACATATTTGACTTAATCTACTATCACATTATCGTCATTCCTTAATCTTGAAAAATATTTCTTATCATCCTCATAATATTTATGAACTATCATCTCAAAATACATAAATATTCCATAATTTCACGTCATTGTCAAATTTTTGATCATATAAAAATAATTTTTATCTCTCAAATTATTAATTTTGTATGTGCTAAAAATGAGGGTGTAACATATATAAAGCTGAATGTTGGTATGTTTACATGACATATTTTAGAAGTATTTGTTATTTATATCACATTTAAAAAATTGTATGATTTTGATTTTTAGCTTTAATCTTTAGTGCATTAATCATCTACATCTCTTTTTTAATTTTTCATTCATTTATTTTCTATAGACCTTTCATATTCTTTCATGTTCTTTAATAAATATTCATAATTAATTGTTTATTGAATTATATTCTTTAATGTTTCTCTAATATTTATGTTTCATTCTTCTTTTATACAGTATATATGATAGAGTTATATTTTAAGGAATTTTTTAAAATTACTGTGTGAAAAATAATTTTTTTTTATTTTATCAACTTTAACTTTTCTTTTGTAAAAATAACACATTTTTAATAAATATTATATCATGATAAATAAGAAAACATCAAGTGAAAATCTCATAAGATTTTGAAAAACAAATAAAATCATATTCAAATATAATTATCTAAAACAAATATAGTTTAAATTATTTCATGACATTATCAATAAAAAATATGTGAACTTTTTTAAAATCTAATTTTAATAACTAATTCTTTTAGATCTATTATTTTTTATTTTATATAAAAATATTTTTTAATGATAAAAGATATTTTGCAATTTTTTCATTTTTTATATTCTTTAATTTTTTATTTTTAATATATAATATATTACTTTCTATAAAAATATATTTTAAAATTAAAAATTATTAAAATAGAAAAGTTCATTATTTTTAATTAATATTTAAAAATTGTAATTTACAATTTTGGTTTCCAAATACACGTTTCAACTCTTTTCAATATTTATTACATGTATGTAATACCTTTTTCAAAAAGTTCAAATTTTTAAAAATAATTTTTTAATTTTGTTTTTTTGAAAAAATTATTCTTGTATTTTTATAATTTTTGAAAGATTTTACTATTTTTTTATAAAAAATTATATTAAAAATCATGATTAAAATTATTTTCAAAACATGTATGTATATAAAGAGTATACAATTGAGATATAAGAAGTATATAACATGGATATAAAAGGTTTACAAAATTATATTTTTAATGACTTAAACTATTAAAGATATAAATATTTACAACATATTTTATGAAACATAATATGTGATATGTAAAGTTTACTAAAAGTATACAATTGATATATATGAAATATATAATAGGTATACAGAAGGTTTACAAAATTATATTTTTTTATGAATTAAAATATGAGAGATATAAGCATTTATAGTATATTTTACGAAACATAAATTCTGATATATAAGGTTTTACTACAAGTGTATAATTAGTATTTAAAAAGTATACAGTAGAGATATAAAAGGTTTACAGAAGAAATATAACAATCATATCAAATACTCATAATCTAATCATTTGTTATAACACTTTTGGCAAAGAAACAAAAACAAACTCCCTCATAAGCTGAGATCTGTTCTAGGTAAATATATCACTCTCCATACCTGTAAGTACATATGATATATAATAAAAAGTAAACTCAATTGTATATTAAAAAATTGGCAATGCAATATGAAAAATAAGAAAATAAAAATCATTTATAGATATTTTTCTCAGTAAAAATAAAAAATTATTAATCTTAGTTGATCTTTTCAAAACTCAAATAACAAAATTGTGATACAAACTACAACTAGATCATGAACAAATTAATAAAAATAAATCAATAGCTAAAGTATTGACATCTCAATAAAACTGAAATACAATGCAATTCTAATTTAAAATGAAAAAGAAGAAAAAAGGTGTTTACCATTTGAGTAAAGTTCTCAATATTATCAAAAAGCTGAGTAATATTAAGTTTCATTTCTATAGATCTAAATATGGCCACATTGTTACAACATTTAGTATCCCAAGTTCATTGATTGTATTTATTCTGCTTTGACACTTCTAACTTATCTCAAACTAGTTCTAGACTTGCACAAAAAAGTTCCATCTAAGGTAAATTAGAATAACTAGCCTTCCTCTCCTAACATGAAAATAATGTAGCTTAACTTAATATGAAGCGTTAGATTAATTAGTGTCAGGTGAAGTCACCTTGCTAAGGGTCTGTAGATGTAGGAATCTTGCAATTGCCCTGTCACACCCTAACTGGTGCAACATGCTCTCATAACATAATTATCATCTCTCCGAATTATAAAGTCAGTAATCACCTTATAAGGGATATGTACAATTAACTTGTTATATAAATAATTTTTTTATTGTTTTATTATTTTTTTAACGATGTAAAATATATACTCTGATGCACCATCTATAATCAATCAGTAGTCACGTCTAATTGAATTTTACTATACAATAAATATTTGTTTTATTTCACTAAAAGTTTATTCTGATCATACATTTAAATGACAGCTCATATAATATTTTATTTATCATTTACAAAATATCCTCGATGATACCATTATAATTTACATCATTATATAACACAACAGTTTTTATATTATAACTAACTTTACTGCCAAAATAATATAAAGGAGAGTTGCACATAAACCAAAGTCATAAGAGTTTGTCTCAAAGTCCAAGTTCTCTACCAAAAGTTACTATTCCTCTGAACCAGCTGCTTACCATTAATCCCCATGCTCTCTGGTGTCACTAATGCCTGCGTTCATCAATTGAAAAACACTGAGAATAATCTCAATGGTGCTAGTAAAAGAAATAATCATAAATAATTTATCAATCATAACAATAATCATTTCAATATAATCAAATCATCTTAATAAAAAAATATCATAATGTATGATTGTATTTGGTATATCAAAATAATATTATCACCTATTTTTAATTCCATTATTCATCTATAACATCTAACGTATAATCATCATTCATTTATGATATATCTCAATATCACTTTCAATAATCATTTATAACCTTATACATTATGATCCCATTAATAAATATGTAATATGTGATGGAATATATCTTTTTGAGAATGCAATCATGAATTAAACTCTCCTTCTGCTCTTCCTGTATAACTTATCAGAATGCATCACGTACAACATTCAATCATTGTGCATAATTTCCTGTATTGGGTCCATCGTACCGATACCTCTCACTCCCATAAGAACATCTCATTATCTCTAGTTTAACAAACGAAACCCATCATTTCTCTTTTATTCCATACAGGAATCTAGTTTTTATGACCCAATACATATCATCATCATTCTTTGTTCAATTTCATACTCACGTCTCCATTATATCTCCATGTTATGTTATATCATGTTTCATATAGAAATGCGTATATGCATATGACATGGTATATGAATATATACATAAACAAATACAACATCGTACACATCACAATCCTACCATGTATCGAATACATTGACATGCATGAATGCAAGCCTACCAGGGTACCAAATGTGGATGTGACATCTCTCCTTATCCTTAGATTGCAAATAATGATGAGATGAAACATGCTCCTTATGCTGGTCAAGATAATAAGGCTCATCTCTATCTATGGATTTCTTTGAGTGATTATGGATTTCTTTGAGTGATTATGGATTTCCTTGAGTGATGATGGTTGTAGATTACAAAAGAAGAAGAAAGAAGAAGGAGAGTAAAAAAGATAAATGAGAGGAAAGAAGAAAAACAAAGGTTAAGATAAAAAAGATGAAAAAAAAGAGATATGAGAAATTGAAGAAAAATTATGGCATGAGATATTGATGAAAAGTTGGTATTTTTAAAAAAATTAAAATGTTTTTGTTTTAAAGAAAATTAGGTAGATTTGAAAAAAAAGTTTTTAACTTTGGATTTTTAAAAATATAAAATAAAAATGTATGTATTGTTGTAAATATCCCTATATTTTATGTCCTTTTATATTCACTCTTTCTATTTAGTGAAAATTTTTCATTTTTTACGGTTAATATCTTTAAATACTTGAATATTAAATTATAACTTTTCATATTTCTCTCATGTTGATGTTTGTAATATATATCATAAGAGAAAAGAAGGTGGACACGTGTAAGCGAGACGTCGACACTAATCCAAAAGCATGTTGGAGCTTCACCATGTGCTCCACGTATCTCTTTCTCTCCATTTCAAAACACTAAATATCCCCACTTTTATATTAATAAAAAAACTGTCATGTTGCTTATTAAATATTATTAAGAAAATGACATTATCATTTTCAAAAAGACAACAAATTATTATTATTATTATTATTATTATTATTATTATTATTATTATTATTATTATTATTATATAATATAAGATTTTTCTGTTTATTCTTTAATAATGGGATTTTAGATTTTAGTTTTTGAGATAAATAAGAAATTATAAGTAAATATAAAAAAGCAGAGAAGGTATAGCTTTGACTATCATGTCGTCACGTAATCTAAGCTGTCGGCTAAGTGCGAGGTAGCTGTCTGGACGAACCCTGATAAGTAGGCCTGCTTATCAGAATTTTTCGAGGTTTTTTAACAACATATTAACCATAGTATATCATTTTTGGGTTATTTACGAAAATACTGTAATTTACAAACCTTCTCAAATTACAGGGACATATAAAATTATTTATAAAATTGTTTTTCTAACTTTTTTTTATTTCAAAATTATTTTATATTTTTTAATTTTTATATATAATATATTTTTTTAATAAAAATTATTAAAATATAACAATATATTATTTTAAATATAAATTGGTTTCAAATATTTAAAATTTTTATTATTCATACAATAATATCAATTTCATAATTAATGTTTTAATAAAATAATTGATTTCATAATTTATATTTCTTTCTTATTAAACTCTATCATCTCAGAATTTTCATCATAAAAATTCATAAACTTTATTTTCTTTATTATTAAAAGTTTTGATTAATTAAAAATTAATCTAATTTGACATATTGATATAAAAATAACGGATAAAATAAATATAATAAATTTATTTTATCTCTATCATATAAACATGAAAAAATTATTTAAATATTTTTTTGTCTTGATAAAAGCCCTAAATATTATGTAAATATTTAATTTCAAAACTTTTAATAACTTGATATTCAATTTTTTTAGTTCAATTAAATTTAATAATCAAACTAATCATTGCACTGACCTAACAAATAATATATATTTTATATATACACCTGTAAAAATAATAGATAAATACATGTATTAACCCAAAAATGATAAGAACTCATATTCACAATGAAAATAATAAATGTAGTTATATATATACACACGCACATAAATCATAAATTACTATGTGATTACATATATATGTATATATATATATAGTATTAAAATTATTGATAATTAATCAAAATTATTAATTGTTATTATCTAATATTTGTCAATTATTGATCATTGAAATGCAATTAAAAAATCATTGAATTTCATCGACCAATATTTAATTGAAGATGTTTAATGATGATAAAAAAAATAGATATATAAATAAAAAATAAAATTAAATAAAAGTAAAATAGTAAAAATAATTATTTTTTAAAAGAAAATATTATTTTTTAAATGAAAATTAAAACGCTAAAATTTTAAAAGTAACTTTTCATGTTTGGTGAAATGTTGATACATTATTCCACACCTCATAAAACTCCAATTTTATCACTCTTTTTGCAACCAAACTTAATATTTTTCACTTTAACTTATGTTCATTTTACTTAGATTAATAATATATTGTATTCTTTCATATTTTAACTATAATTCATTGTTTTATTGTATTTTGCTTCTCATTCTCCATCATTTCTCACTATTCGCTATTGTTTGCATATTCATGGCATCATAATCTTCACTTCTTATGTCTTTTAGTTAGCATTTAAGTTTATACATCTTACTTTAGTGTTTTAGCTAGTATTTCTATGCATTTTCATGTGTTTCTAGCTTCCCATCACTTGTGCTTTGCTACCCTTAAGTTGTCATGTATTTTAGGTTGTCATGACTCATGTAAGGTCTATACTAGTTGTGTAGGTTGCTGCCCATCTTGGTTCCATGCATTTTTATGTCCCATGAATCGTGTTAAGATTACATGACTCATGTGAGTCACCACCCATGCATGAGAATTCCATTTTTGCATCTATATCAAAAAGTCCAAGCTGATAATATCAAGTAGTTAGCTTCAAAAGTTGAACAAATCTCCACCTGCAACAAGATACTCGAAACTCAGATTACTAATTAAGCTAGTGCCTATAAGGCTTCGGCTTAACTTGAGCTCAATTCATGGGATCATTGCAATGCCATCACATTGAGAATTGAGCGAGAGGTGGAGGCAAGATCAAATTAAGATGAATAAGTGCATGGTCGATAAAGAGATCCTTTTATGCAAGATAATCAAGATGACAAAAAAGGATAGGTTAATTTCCATACTTATCCAACTAAAAGAAGACACTCCAAATCCTACCAAGCAACTCAATAGAGTTAACTCATCTACTTTCATCTTTAAACCCAAAGATTGATGCACAAGTTATGAAAGATAAAGTCCTTCCAAATCCTTATAACCTTCCACTATATTCTCTTAAAGGCATGCTAAGGTTAATCTTGATAAATAGTTTGGAAATTTTTTAGAGTTGTTATGGAAGATTAATGTTAAGTCTTGTAAATCTTGCATTAGAGACATGTTTGCTAAATAAGCTTAGGAACTTTAGATCTACCATAGGTTATAACCTTCATGATTTACATAACATCCACCCATCCATTTGCATGCATTGGATTTTGCTTAATGATGATCATAAATCATATATTACTACATAAAAAAGTTAAATCCTAAGTGGAAAGATGTCAAAAATTGAAATTCAAAATTGTTAAAAGATACAATTTATATGATTTTGAATAATGAATAGGTTAATCTCGTTCATATGGTTCCTAAGAAAGGAGAAGTGACAATCATTAAAAATTATAATAACAAATTGACTAATATTAGAACCACCATAGGCTGGTGGATGTGCATTGATTATAGAAAATTAAATAGGGTTGCATTGGTAGCATTTAGTTAAGCATGTATTTTTCTATTATTTTAATAATTATTTAGGATTTTTCCAAATCTTAATTCATTTCAATGATTAAGTAAAAAACACATCCACATGTCCTTACTGGACTTACGCTTATTGATGTATTTCATTTGACTTGTGTAATACACCAACTAGTTTTCAAGGTTTTATGATGTCCATCTTTTTTTACTACATTGAATATATCATGAAAGATTTTACAGATGATTTTATTATGTATGATTTTCCTTTGATAAATGTTTGAAATTTTTTTTAAAAGTGTTGAAAAGATATGAATGATGCAACTTTATTTAGGAAAAGAGTAATTTTATGGTCCAAAAGGGTATACTCTTGAGACATCAGGTTTTGGCTTGTAGTATTGAACTTGATAAGGTCAAAGTTAAGGTGATTGAGAAGCTACCCCTCCTTATTAAAAGTTTTCTCAACTATAACAGTTTTTATAAGCAATCCACTAAAGATTTTTCAAAACTAGCTTCATCTCTCACTCACCTCTTGTCCCAAAATATCCTTTTTATTGATGAATGTATGAATAATAGGATAAAGAAAGCCCTAACTAGTACGCCAATTGTTCAACACCTTAATTAGAACATGCCTTTTGAAATAATGTATGATTGGGTCAATGTAACATTGGATGATTTAATATGTTAGTCATACTCTTTATAAAACTTAAATAAATTATACCACTATTAGAAAAGAGTTCATAGCAATTGTTTTTGTGGTGGACAAATTCAAATCTTATTTAATGGGTTCTAAAGCTAAAGTATTCACCAATCATGTTGATCTATGGTACTTAATGACCAAGAAAGATGCAAAGCTTAGATTAATTTAATGGATTTCGTTACTTCAAAAGTTTGACTTTGAAATCAAGGATAATAAAGGAGCTAAAAATGTTATGGCTAATCATTTGTCTCATATCCAAGTTAAAGAATCTAATTGAGGCTTGAACAATGAATTACCCATTAATGAGCATTTTCTTGATGAAAGCTTATGTCACACCCCCGTCCCCAACTCACGAGGATACGACAAGCTCCGATAGTATAACCGTCGCCCACCCGTCTCAGGCAAACAACGACTATACCACAAGGGAAGCTAACCTGCTAACGCTCGTATAAGAAATCCAAAAGCATACAGAGTACGCAGAAGCATAAAACTAAAACCTGGATACATTACTACAAGGATTCTTATACAAGTACATTCAGTATACTGCCAATCCCTATACAAGAGTCTATGCACAAATATACAACTGCAGGAGTCCATCCCAAAGTCCAAAGCACGACCAGACCAGCTACTATACCTCTAGCCTCGCTGCTCTCCCTCAGAACTCGGACCTACGTTCATCAAATGACAAACGCTGAGAATAAATCTCAGTGGTGCTAGGAACACATCACAAATACCAATCACAGGCATCATACAAACAGCATACGGTTAAGCATACAGTACTTAACCA